>PVKA01001024.1:47675-162073 GCA_004027165.1 Ctenomys sociabilis
AAAAAAAAAAAAAAAAAAAAAAAAAAAAAAAAAAAAAAAAAAAAAAAAAAAAAAAAAAAAAAAAAAAAAAAAAAAAAAAAAAAAAACATATCTAAGGCTCTCCAACAGAAGGGGCTATAAAGTCAGGTAGCCTGTGGAGTTTTAGCTAAGGTTTGCCCCACAGTGGCTCCATAGGTCCCAGATTCTAACCTGTGGCCACTCCTCCATTTCTAGCATGCACAGTTGGAGAAAAATACTTAGCTAGCAATTTGGCTCTGGATCCTGAGTGCACTAATTAAGTACCATACTTAATCACTTTCTTCTTGATTTTCTTTGTTTAGACAACGGAAACAATACTAACACTTATCTCGCAAAGTTGTTTGAAGAATCTAAAGAATGTATATGTCCTAAAAGTTGTAATCTGCTACATAGAAGTTAGCATTTATTGCTGGTTTTTTTTGGTTGTTGTTGTTGTTGTTTGCTGCTGTTGTTTCAGAAGGAAAAATAACTAAACAATGTTTTCCTACCATTCATGGAATGACAAATGACATCTTCCCTTGTGAAACTACATTAAATAGCCAGAAGCATCACTGAATACATCAGCGATGCGGGAACAGTAATCAAAACTACTTTAAAGTGGTCTAAATCATTTTTACAAAAAGACCCGTAGGACAATATTGTGAAAATATCGTTGCTCATAGCACTGTTACCAGGCAGGCTTCAAGCCCATTTTCGATGCCAATGTCAAGTGATGACCGAAGGACAAGGAAATGCAAGAGAACAATTCTTTCAGCTTTCAACACTCTCCCTGAAGTCTTATTGTACAGAAAAGACAGTAATTGCTAACACAAACAAAAGAAAAAGTTAAAAATGCTGACAGCTAAATAACTAGAGAGAGAGAGAGAGAGAGAGAGAGAGAAAGAGACACCAAAACAAGAAAACCAAGTTCTCCTTTCTTTAACCTTCAGAATTTTATTTATTTATTTATTTATTTTTATTTTATTGAAATTTTTTATATAATTCAGGTATAAAAAATAAGATAAGTAACCTTCAGAATTTAACTCTCCCGATACTCAAATCAGAGCACTGATTATTTTCAACTTTAGGAATCTTTGCTCACATAAAAGGAATAAGACAGACAATTCCACAGTTTGGCATTTTTTTTTAAAGAAAATTTATGCTAAGTTCTGTACATGCAGGCCAGTGTCCTCACCATCCAAACCCAGCCTGGCTGTGAGCAGGAGATGGAAGTCAGAAGCTGACAATGGAAGAGAATGCTGGAGAGGAGAGGGTGGAAATTCCTGGCATGAACTGAATCTTTGCTACTGGTGTTGGCATTATTCAATGAGCGGGGCTTTGGCCTCTGTCGTCACAAGGCCTGGACCCACATGAAGTTGGGTAACTCAAGCTGGGTGGAGATTATCACAACAACTTCTTTCTTGTGGCATAGTTTTGACAAGTTCCTGAAGTATTTAAGTGATTAAAACATCCCCTAGCAAATATAAGCAAGGATAAATAGAAGTTGTGACAGTTGTAACTACGGGCATGACATCAACTGCTATAATTATCGTTGTCATCACTAGCACTATTATTTGTTTTGTATATAAAGTTGTTCTATCTTTTCTAGACAATAGCATAGAAAAAAGTCAAAGATTCTGCTTACACTGAATTTTTTTTCCAAAACCTTGCAAAACAATTCATTCCATAAGAATCACCAGTATAAAGAGCGGCTATCCTAATGAGTGGAATGCACATTTCTCTCCTTATTTTTAATTCATGGCAATAAAACTGGATATGTCCTAGTTCAATAAGAAAAATAATGTTCAGCTGATTAGACTTTTGGTGCTACCTCAGTTTAGGCAACTTGTAGCCAAGCATATGTCATCCTATGGGCTCATGGCCCATAGGATGAATTGGAGATTCAAGAAATGAATGAATGGGCCTTCCTTTTTGCTTAAGAAATAAAGATTCAGCTCAGCTTTGTGTGAGTTGGCTATCAAACAAGTGCACAGTGTGCGATGAAGGAAGTGAGGCTAGGATTGATAGGGTCTAAGATCCCTCCTCATCATGAGACTACACAACTGCCTAAAAATGGGTAATGGCTTGAAATTCAGGATAAGCCCCTTCATGACAGGAAAAAAGCAACTAATCGGGAGGATGATATGCTAACCTAGCAGACATAATCTCATTTAATTCCTGCAGCAATTCAAGAAGATGGGTTTTAGTAATTTACAGGTGAGGAAACTTAGGCACCATGTTGTGACACTTTCTCTGATGAACAGATGATTAAAAGAACTGTGATCCTCATCTAGGCTTTTCAAATCCAGAGCTGTCTCCATGGCGTGAAACTTCCTGGGGTCTCATTCCACACTAATATTGTTTTCCAGCCTTTTCCTCAGGATGGCCATCCAGGCATCAGGCATCGTAACTGCACCAGGTAGCCAAGAGGCCATCAACCACACGTCACAGTGAGGACTGAGGCCACAGAGCACTATGGAGGGCACATGTGGCATTTACTACCAACAACACAAGAAACGTTGACTTATGGATTTTGACTTTGGGGCAGCAAGGACCATTTGTCCTGTGCTCCACATTGCATGTGGTCTCGTTCTGCTTCCTGCCAGGCATCTGTTTCTTTGCCAGGAAAGCAGTAATGTGGGGCAGGTGAGTGTTAAAACTCCAAAGCCAGACCACCTGCTAGGTTCTATCAACTACTACTGTTGAGCTTAACCACTTTCCTCTCTGGAAGCTGCCCTTGCCTCATCTGAAAACAATGTCCGCAGAGGGTTGTTAGGTTCCACTGAGGCATTAGAACAATGCCTGCAAAATAAGTAGTAGATAACATAAGCTACTGTTGCATTATTTTTTATTTTAAAGAAAATTTAAAAAATAAAACTGACAGAATTTCAAAAGTGCTACAACCCATTTTCTCAATGTGGTCCTTAGATCCCTGCCTTAGAATCTCACAGGGAAAGGTGTCCAGAACCTTTAAAAGCCCATGTTGACTTGGTCAGTCTAGGATGAAACCAGAAATTTCGCTTTCCTTATGAGTTCCTGACTAGGTGTGGGGGGTGTGTGTGGGGTGACAAATGCTATTGAACCAGATCACACATTGAGGAGCAAGGAACAATGTATTTCATTAGCTGTGAATTTGGGGACTGTGCTTTAAAACAAGCAAGTCAGAAACTCTGGGGAGAGGACCCTGGAGATTAAACGTTTAACTCTCTCTCAAAGAGATTCTAAGGTATGCTAAAGTCCAATGTTCATGAAGGCCGTGAGATAGCTCTAGTCAGTTCTATTAACATTATCTGACAGTGCAATTCACTAGAGACACAGCCTGATCAAATTCCTGATTCATCACTATGCCTTCAGGGTAAAATGCTTCTGGTGCTAAGGCACCCTCATCCCTTTCTATAACAGAGGTAATGACTCAATTTTCTAAACAGGATAAGTAGATAATCCTTCTCAATTTACTAACATAATTCATTCAATATTAAGAAGCATTAGAAAAGGCATCCATTTGCAAGCTCAACTAAGCAATCTTTTTCCTAACACAAATATTAGGAGCAATAAAGAATCTCATTCAAGGTTGACAATTTCTGTTAACAGTTGCTGTTTTATATTGATATGCTCTTTTTTTTTCCCATTTCTTCAGGGCTTTCTGGTTATAACACTATTTAAAAATTATTTTCCTTCAATTCTGAATAGTCTAATTTTAAAAATGGAGTTTACTAATAGCATACAGGTATAAGAATCCAGAGATGATCTAATCAATCAATCTATCTGGGTAGAACAATGAGAAGGCTGGGACATTAAACTGTCCCATGGGACAGTAACAATAAACTGTCCTCTTTCATCCCATACTGTCCCAGTTTCAGCACTGAGAGTTGCCAAGTCCTGAGGAATCCTTCAGTTCCAGGCCGACGGGGACAGCTGGCCACCACAGCACAACTCCAACACTAATCTTTCTATGTGGCGTTTAATATAAATCAGATTTAATTGCTCTTATAGTTTTCCAAATTCTGGATTTCTAAAAGAATTTTATTAGATTGACCTGAGTTAGGCTTCTTCTCCTGCTTTAATCAGCTGTAAGTCTGAGACAAATTGTGCCACCCCCCTTCACCTTCTGTCCATTGCCCTAGCTGTGGAGGGCACACTGCTATGAAATAGAGAACAACTCCTAGATAAAATAGGTTCTAGGCAAGAACTCCGATGAGTGCCAGTGATGAACTCTCAGAACGTGTCTACAACTACTCTGTTACTCACCATTCCTTGCTTTACTTTTCTCAATGCAGCAAGGATCCATGAGCTAAATCTGCTATGCTTCATAGTGAGATCTCAGGAGAATATAAAGCAAGCAACTTCCTTTATATGTGGCAGATAGCCAGATTATAGATGATAGAAACAGAGATAGAGAGAAGATAGATAGATAGATAGATAGATAGATAGATAGATAGATAGATAGATAGATAGATAATGACAAAGAAGATAGCTAGACATTAGGTAGATGATAAGAGAAAACACAATTTTACAGGAGAAATCGTGACATAAATTCTGCTACATCCACTCTACAGCAAGGAAATTGAACGTTTATGCAGTTCTAAATGTAAAAACTGAGGTAAGAATCTCTAGATCTAGACAAGTTGCTGGTGGACAAGCCCCTTCTCTCTGTACCTCTGTCTATCCCTTTCCTGCTCTTGCCTTCTGCCCTTCTCTTTATATAAGACATACTCTCTTTATACAGAAGACATTGTATTAGAAACAATTACCTATAATATACTTGTATGCACTATTTTGCCTTAGGTACAATTAGGTGCTTTTAACAGTTAAGATTTTCCACACTAGGTTAAGAGAGAATAAAAGAAATGGTCCGGTTGCATATTAAGTTAAAAGAAAACTTGGATGCTGCAGATGAAGTCCACGTATTTCAATTCAACATCTTGTCCTCTTTCCATCAAATTACTCTGCCAGACTTTTTTTTTTTTTTTTTTTTTTTTTTTTTTTTTTTTTTTTTTTTTTTTTTTTTTTGTCTTTTTGAGACAGGGTCTCACTATGCAGTTCAGGCTGGCTTTAAGCTCACTTGGTAGCTCAGGCTGGTCTCGAACTCACAACAATCCTCCTGCCTCTTGAATGCCTCATTGTTGCTTAATACAGAGAGGAAAAAACTGACCTTGTTTTTACATCAATAGTTATAATGGCAATGGAATTTCTTCTGTCTTCTCTGGGCAAACCATTTGTTAAGCACTTACATGGTATTACCCTCAGAAAAAAAGGAAGTTAGCCAGACATACATTAATTAGTTTCCTCAACCCAAGCAGCAAAATAAAGGTAGGGGTATGGGGGCTCTGCAAAAGGCAATGTTTGAATCAAAACCACCTGCTTTAGGAACTTCACTGCTCTTAGTGCACCTAAATGTATCAACATAGGCAGTCAGACCAAGACTTATATGGCCTATTAGCCCAGGCACATTGAATGCACAGTATCTCACTTAATTGAGGGAACCTTTCTTTGCTATGATGTTACTCTTGTTTATGAATATCATTATATCATGTATTTGGTCTGATTTTTAGCATATTCATTTTCTTTGCATCTATATAGTCTTTCCCTTTCCTTCCTTCCTTCCTTCCTTCCTTCCTTCCTTCCTTCCTTCCTTCCTTCCTTCCTTCCTTCCTTCCTTCCTTCCTTCCTTCCTTCCTTTCCCAGAGATGGAACTTACAACCTTGCACTTGCCAGGCAGGCACTTATCCTGCTAAGCTATGTCTGCAGCCCAAAAGACAATGCTTCAAATGAACTTAGAATCTTATTTTTATTCTGCTTTGTTTTTTCTATGAGATTTTTAAAATGCCTCAGTTCTTGTACAATATTATCATCTATGAGACCACAGATGTGATACTCTTATTACATACTTTGTTAGAAAAAAAACAATAAACCAAGATAATTGTACTACTAATTTCTATTAGTTAGCAGAAAAAAAAACAGCTGATGCAAGTTTGTACCTGGTAATCTGAGCAGCTCCTCTAAAGATAACTTTAAATAGTACAATAACAATTTTTAATTTCCTAACAACTTATTTTGAAATTCTGTATCATTTTTATTGTTTTTTCCTCCATGTTTACTTATTTCTTGTTGTTTTGTTTGGTTTTGGTATAGGGAATTGAACTCAAGCTCTTGTGCTTGCCAGCCAAGCTCAACTGTAATGCTGAGTTATGGCCCTGAACCTTTATTCTCTATCATGTAAAAAGAAAATAAATACTAAATAATTTCTTTATTATGCACGGCAAGGTTCAAACAACTAAACATGACATATAACAATGAGTTTGTAATGTTGAAATTCCTTTGCCAGCTTTTGGAAAGGAAAATATCATCTTTTTTTTAACCTATCATGTTATTTTATAAATCTAAGTAATGTGAAGAAGGAAGATCAGTGAAGTTCAGTCTAGGGTCAACTTGTCATTTGTAGCTCTTGTTTTGAGTCACCCTTAAGACATGTTTGAATCATTACCAAGCATAACTAGTTCTGTTCAGGAGATCCATTGTTAGGTCAGCCAGCCTGACCCTCCCTCTGCAGCTCCACATAGATTTTTCTGTTCCTTGATTAGTTCTGGGTAGTTCTCGTTGTACCCATGCAGCTGGACGGCTATTCTACTGCAAAGCCATATGTAATTAATTATGGGAAGAACCACAGGCTGTGATGCGCGTGCTGTTCACGAGTCTCCCCTTCCCAAGGGTCTCACAGTGTGCCGTGTCACATCTCCAGGAGTACCTCATCACATGTCACTCTCGGCTCCAAGCTGCCTTGAGGTGCACTCATGTCTGCCTCACAGAACATTTCAAGGAGCAGGATTCTGAATTTTTTCATCTTTTGTGCTCTTGGCAAATATCCTTCTTGTGAGTCTCACTTGCCTGCCATTTTACTACTGTCTGCTTTACGAAAGAAATCTCTCATTTCCTGGAGGTCAGCTTTCTCCCTGTACTGCCATCTCCAGTTCTCACTGAAGGAACACAAGCTCAGCTTAGCATCGTGCGTCATACCGTGCCACTTCTCCTGCACCGGCCCAGCTGCCTGACAGAGCGCTGGGCTAAATTCCATGGTCTCTTTTAATTCCTTGTTGGCAGCTTGTGGGCCCTTTCTCTTTACTGCTCTACCAGGTTTAGTCCCTTTTAGCATGCCAACTATATTTTTCAGAATTTTCCCCAAACAAGATAAAAACTCAAATATCTACCTTTCAATTGTCAGCAAGCTATATTTTCATATCATTCATTACCACCATTCATTCTTCCAATTTTTTATCCTTTGAGCTTTTTCCTCCATTTAGAGAACCTCACACAGAAATTATTGCATCCTATAAGAAAGCTCATCTGGTATTGTGGAGTGACAGAACTAGAAAACAGTACAACTCTAAACAATTCTGGAAGAGCTCACTCAAACAAATAGACATCCCACAGGCTGGCCAGCAGCCCTAATTCCTGCACACCTTGGTCTTCTGGAGAGTATTGGCAGATGGATAAAGCTAAGGTATGTAGGACAGGCATATGGCAGTCCCCAAAACAAGGTTAATCTCTCAACAAATGTCAATCCTGTCTGATGTAGAGGGCTGCAGGAGATGTGGTTCCACTGCTCTGCAGATGAAGAGAGTACTCTCACAAAAATAGTAATGTATGAATCACACACACACACACACACACACACACACACACACACACACCAATCTCTGCTCACGTTAATCAATTCTAGCCTGACAGTTTCAATAGCCTATTACCTCGTGTGCCCATAAGTAAGGTGGCCTACATCTCATTTCCTATAAACCCATATACTGGAGCCATGGTGACACTATTGTGGTGAAATTTTCCCCTTGTCAGGGTGCTCTCCTAGAACCTTCCTTCTATGACCTAGAACAAATACTTTAAAACCATTTTGAATAGTTGGGCTGAGGTGTTCCAGGAAAAGGTGTAATATGCTTAAATCACACAACCATGTAGACAGGTCTCTAGCTCAGTTCACATCAATGCCCTAAGAAGGTCCTTAATACTTCTGTCCACTGGACCATATTACTCTAGAGATTTCAGCTGCCACCGCTATTAGAAAAATGATTTATGTTGATTCTCAACTAGGATTTCTTATATTGCTCATTTTTGTCCACTTAAAACCTCTTCAGGAAGTAGAAGCAATAAGAAGAAAAATCCTGATAGCATCTAGCACTACTTCTCTTGACCCCCATCTAAATTCAGAAGTTTCTCTTATTGAAGTTCTGATGGAAATCTCTAGAAAGGATCAATATTTTCACCTATGCACAGATAACATCCCCTGTCCTCTGCTCTAAGTTAACCTTTGCCCTATCCCTTCCTTCCTTCCTTCCTTCCTTCCTTCCTTCCTTCCTTCCTTCCTTCCTTCCTTCCTTCCTTCCTCCCTTCTTCCCTCCCTTCCTTCCTTCCTTCTTTCCTCCCTTCCTTCCTTCCTTCCTCCCTTCTTCCCTTCCTACCTCCCTCCCTCCCTTCCTTCCTTCCTTCCTTCCTTCTTTCCTTCCTTCCTCCCTTCCTTCCTTTCTTCCTTCCTTGCTTCCTTCCTTCCTTCCTCCTTCCTTCCTTCCTTCCTTCCTTCCTTCATTTCTTCCTTTCTTTTTCTTAAACATAATTGTTACAAGGTCTCACTATGCAGCTCACACTCCAGTGATCCTTCTATTTTCAGTCTCCCCACCACTGGGATTATAGGCATGTGCCACCATACCTGGACTCCATTGCTCACTCAGTGTGCACCTGGGGGACGGGGCCGGCATGCTATATGGTGCTGGGGATCAAACTGAGGCCCTGTGATTTGGTAAGCTTGCCTAAGCATGCACTTTAGTCTGCTGAGCTATTTTACTGGCCCTCATTTCCCTTTTATGTTTACATTTGAACCTGCTATTTCCTCTTACCGATCACCACCATCATCGAAGCTTCATTTCTCCTCTTGCATCCTACTTCATGGATGCTTTCATAGATGTTCTCATCAATTAGCTTACAGTAACTTCCTCTGGAGTGTATCTTCAATTAGACTTTGGCCTCCATATGTAATCAAACTGCTCATATAAGAGTCAACAACGATGTTCCCTTTGGTAATTCTTGTGGCTGCTTCCCAGTTCCAGTCTATTCTGCCCACTCTGCCTTTGATGGGGTTGAACATTCCTCTTTTGGGAAGTGCATTCTCAGTTGGTCTCTCACAACAGCAGACTATATTAGTCTTCTCATATCTTCCCTGGATCCTTTTTCTGTCCCTTTAGCCATTTTCATCAGCAATCCACCCCATTAATGAAGGGTTACTCTAGCAACCAGGCTTTGGATGAGTCGATTCTGTGTACGGTCACACCCTTCCTGGTTTTATCAAGTGTCATAGTCTTAAATACCATTCATAATGTTCACAAAAATGCATCAGCACACAGGCCCTCACCCTTGTCCTCCAAAGTCTAGATCCAATTTTCTACTTAGTATCTATACCTGCAAGTCCATGATACAACCAAATCACAACTTCACAACAGAGTTCCTGATACGAACATTACCCACTCATCATGTCTCCACCTTTCTCAGTCTCAGCCCATTTCAGCTCAGTTGAACCCTTCAAATTGTTGAGGTCAAATAATTTAATATCATTATTACCTTCGGTCACACCCCAACATTCAGTCTATAAGGTAACACTATCTTCATTTAGGGTATATTCAAAATCCAACCAATATGTCTACTACCTTTATCCTTCACTGTGCTTCATTTGTCTCAAACTTGAATTACTACTTGAACTTTCTGGCAGATATCTGAGCTCACAGATTTGACCACTTGAACATTTTTATGTAAAAGCCTGAGTGGTCCTGTGTGCATGGAAGTTAAACCCTACCACTTCTCCCACCTGTATGTGCTATGGCTCATGATGTCACTCAGTGTCAATGCCCAAATCCTTCAAAGGCCTGCAAGACCTGGCATGATCTGGTCTCCTTGTCCCTCTGCCTTTCTTTCCAACTTCTCTTTCCTCTATTGGCTTTCTCCTAGTTCTCTTCAAAGTGACAAGCATGCTCCTGGCCTAGGGTATGGATACCTATTAATCTCTCTCCCACATCATTACTTACTACCTGCATATATTTGATTTTTACCCAAAACTCTTTTTCAGTGTGAAGTTACTTAATTGAAACAACATTTCTTGGACTCCTTTCCTGTCTCCCTTGCTGTTGTAGGTACATTATTTATTGCATTAGTATTCATCTCAAACAAACAAATACCATAGGCTCTGGTGGTTTAAACAGAGGGAACTTTCTTCTCATTTTTAGTATCTTGGCAAATGAAATTTAAGGTGCCAATATATTGAGTCACAAATGGCCCTCTGTTCTTTACCTCATACAGCAAAAAAAAAAGAAAGCTCTGGTCTCTCTTCTCAAAAGATGCTATTCCTCTAGTTGGGATGTGGTTTAAGAACTACAAGGATCTCACAGAGCATTTATTATTTGTCTACAATGAAAAAAACTAAGAGTTAATATGCAGATTATATTTTAGACATTTGGCAATGCTTCCAAGAAGATGATAAGTGGGCCACTGTGCTGTTTTTATCTCATTACATATTTCCAGTAATTCATTTTTATTTAGTTCTGAAATAATATCCCTTTATGACAGATAAAAATAATAATTAAAGATCTGGCTTTCACTGCATACAATTGAGGGAGCACTTCTTTAAGGTTGCCTTTAGGAAAACATAGGGTACGTACAAAATGTGGAAAACCACTCAAAAATCTAGGTCTGGCTCTGACATCCTTTCCAGAGTTTTATACAACTACACACTCTGCCTACTAAGGCATCTCACTCCTTATTCCCCATATTTGCCAGCTATGCTTCAGGCAAAGGATTATGGCTCTATGAAGTTGTTCTAGACTCTTCTACTCAGACTTGGGTGGTTTCTTCTTGTTTGCGGAGCAGTTCCCCAAATCACTGTTCTTCTCTTGAAGTACATTGCTTACTGCAAAAATATTAAACCCCTGTGGCATGAGAAGCACTATGGGCTCATTAGTGGGTATAAATAAATCAAAGTTCTTGCTTTTGATAGTTCATTCTTTAGCTTATGCTCTGGCAGTAGTTCACCTACTGAACAATTTATCAGCTACTCAAAATTTATTTTTAACAGACTGAGCTATAATTTATATAATAAACATTTTACTTGTACAATTTATTGTCAATTTTTATTTTACTACAAGTTATTGAGTTATAACAACAATAAATTATAATCATTTTCATCATCTATCCAAAACCTATACCAATTAATTTCTTTTCAACCATGTAAGTTGTAGCTGGAAAACACTAATGTAGCATATGTCTCTATAGATTTACATATTCTAGACAATCATATAACTAAAATCATAAAATATGTGTTCCTTTTTATTTGGCTTCTTTCCTGTACAACATTTGTCAAGGTCCAATCATGTTAGAAAATTTTTGCTAGTATTGATGATTTTTGTGCCTTCTATTGATAAAAAGTATTTATCATTAGCTTCTCTTTCTTGTGATGTCATCATGTGATTTTCATATCCCGGTATTGCTGTCTTCTAGAATAGTTGAAAACTATCCCCTCATCAAGTTTAGAAAGAGTTTTGTCACTAAACCTTCTTTAAAAGTTTGATAAAATTTTCCAGTAAAGGTTAAATTAAAATTTAAAAATTTCCCACATTAATCTTGGAAATTTTTGCAAGTTCCTTTAGATTTTTTTTAATTTCAAAATTTATTTATTTATTCATTTGGTTCAGGGTCTCACTATACAGCTCAGGTTCTTAGTGCTCCTCCTTCTCAACCCCCGTGGTTCTGGGATGACAAGTGTGCTCCGTATGCCTGGCTCTGTGGCCTGCACAGCATGTGGTAATGGGGATCCAGCCTGGGTCTTTGCACTTGCCAGGTAGGCACTTAGATCATGGAGTAATCTCCCCACCCCATAAACATTGTATTTTAAATAAAAAGTGTGTGTACATTTCCAACATTTCATTATTTCATGTAAGCCCTCAATTTTGTACATGCAGATGTTCAAAGTATTTTCTTGTAATCTTATGGTTTTGGAAAGGTTTTTCACTATGCATCTTGGATTTATAGTGATCCTCCTGTTTTCATTCTCCCAAGCACTGGGATTACAGGTGTGCACCACCATGCTCAGACTCTGGCAGGCTCAGAGAACCCAGGACCAGGGCCAACACCGATGTGGTACCAGGGATCCAACCAGGTCTCTGCACTTGCCTAAGCAGGCACTTAGTCCACTGAGCTATCTCACTGAACCTTTTTCTTTTAATTAATTTTTGTAAGGTTGGCAGTGATGTAATCTGGATTCTACTAATTTCAGCCTTTTTTTGCTTTCATTACTTTAACTAAAAATTTATTAATATACTTTTCAAAGTATATTCAAATTTAGGTTTATTTTTCTCAATTTTTGTACTATTTTATTTATTTCTTTTAGAACCTTACTATTTTCTTCCTTGTGCTTATACTACATGTAGTTTGTGCTTTTAATAATTTTATAACTGCACAGTAGGCTATTGAATTGTGATCCTTTAATCGTAACACACTTATAGACTTCTCTCTAAGCACTGCTTAAGCAGTACTATATTACAAAATTTTGTCTATTGGATCTTTATTTTCATTTATCTCAAAACACATTCTAATTTATCTGGTGATTTTTGATGCTTTTGCCATTTACAAATTTTGTGCTTAATTTTCACATATTTTTGAACTTCTAAATTTTTCTGTTATTTTATTCCTTTGTGATTATAAAATGTATCATTTTAATACTTTTACACTTACTAAGTCTTGTTTTATCCCTCTCTTGGAGAATTTTCTTGTGGATTTGAGTAGAATCCATATTTTTTTCTTATTATTGGATAGAATATTCTGCAGATGTCAATTAGACCTAATGGGATTATAACATAATTCAAATTCTTTACTTTTTTGCTTATTGACTAGTTGTTTACAATTTATATTTATTTTTAATAAATGCATTTTAAAGCACTCACTTTACCCAGTTTTTCATAAAA
Organism: Ctenomys sociabilis; assembly: GCA_004027165.1. Taxonomy (NCBI): domain Eukaryota; kingdom Metazoa; phylum Chordata; class Mammalia; order Rodentia; family Ctenomyidae; genus Ctenomys; species Ctenomys sociabilis. The sequence continues at coordinate 60,674 of PVKA01001024.1, forward strand.
CTACTCTTAGAGATATCTCACTACCATCAAAGAAAATGTGGCTCTTCGAGATTCCTGTGATTAAACATTTTGCTATAGGCCATGAAACAGCAAAATACTTTTGCTTAAGAGCTCTCTGAAGATTCAATTTGGCTGGATTTTGGGGAGATTAATGGCACAAAGGATGATTGCCAAGTCTTGTCTACTGCTTTGAGTAAAGCCACTCTTGTGTAAATATAGGCCAGCACAATCAAATACTTAGTGATTCCTAGCATGAAATGAAATTCTCACTGTGAGTCTGGAATCCAAGCGCTTACAATAGTATACACTTGGTATTACTATAATATAAAATTGAGAATCTGATAATAAAGTCCAAGCATACATGAGAGTAACAACTTGGAATTCTCAGCGGAAGTATAAACACTCCCCTTCTAGAACAAAGCTGCATTTTAGCGCCTTTTTTTCTCCAGGGTTCCCCACATACTTCTTTCCCTATCTCAATTGATTCTTGACCTATCAAAGAGGTATGAGTTAGCCCAATAATCAGTCTGCAAATTCAGTTCTATTCATCTTGTCTACCATAATGTCCAGGGTTCTGGGGAGCACACAGCTCTCCACCTTGCCTCAACACCAGTGAATGGTTCATTACGTTCAAGTGCAAACATATGCAGATACAGACAGAGACCAGCAGAAAGCCTAAGTCTCGAATTTACTAGATATGTGACACTGAGCTATTCACTTCACTTCCGTGAGCTCCTCAGTCTTCTAATCTGAATAGCAGGCATGCAAATACTTGTGCTACAAAGAATTGCAGTGGGAATTAAATATGATAAGATACCTGAGGAATACTAGATATTATTCAAAAATGATTACTTGAAACATTCAAAAAGCCATACATGGCTTCTCTCCATGCGTTACACAAAATTATTCCCCTTGGAAGTGACTAAGATCTGTCTTTTTGCCCAATACCTGCAAGTGATTGGCATTGTTTTAGAGCTGGCTGTTGTCCACTGTGAATGGACGGACCACCTGGCTCTAGGCTATTGCATTTGTGACTATTCTGCCAACACAGCAGGCGAGTTCTCTAAGCGTTCTTATATGTTACCCAGTGCTCTTTGAGGCCAGCCTCAACCCTCATCACAACCTTGGGGCTGATCCTGCCTGCTTCTGTTGCCCTCTCTTTCCCCCATTTATTTAGGTGATTTAGTTCTGCAAATGCCTCAGACCTCAGAACAGAACCGAATTAAGAAGGCAGCACTCTTAAAATCACATTCCTCATGCTCCAAGCATGTAATGGATCCATGTCGTCTCTACCAAGTATCTGAAAGTCACTTTAGTGACTCAACACTGACCCAGACATTCCTCTTTTCTAGGCCAGATGGCAAATTGATAATTAACCTCATTCTGATGGACTTGTTTTCCCCCAAAATGAGCAATTATAATTAATTATCTGTTATTTGGCACATTGGCATTTTATCAATAAATACCATCCATTAACTAATATTTTCATTGCCAGATCAATGATAATTAATTATCACAGTGATAACCACTCAAAGATGCCGAAATCATTTCAGAATACAACATTAGAGAGAAAATGAGAATAAGAGGACAAAACACAAGTGAGGTCAAATCAAGTTCTGCATATTGCTAATGGAAGACTCTGAAGCATTAACTTCATAATATTCCAAAAATCTCATCTCACACAGAAGTGCCCTTATCACTTTTCCTAATAGGTCGCTCATGTAATAGCTAGAAAATTATCATTATTCAGAGTTGGCTGAATCTTTTCTAAAGGCTCCCCCCTCTTCACCCGGTAGACTGGACATTGGTCAGGAGAGGTTAACAAATTCATCCGCCTTAGCAGAGATAACACATCACTTGCTTTCATTTATTTATCACTCTTCAGTTGAAAAGGAAGCTACCTCCCTTTCCTTGATTCTGAAAATTTTAGAATGATTAAATTGTGAAATAAATCATAGCAAATTCCTTAGCAAAAAAAAAAAAAAAAAGAACTGAAAAAAATTAAAGTAAATGTGACACAGTAACTTTACTTCCTGAAATAGATAGTATTTTAGTTGCTTACAGACTGCTAACTTCACGTTCAAGATGAGTACTTGATTTGGTAAATGTCAAGGACTCAAAGCATTCTGGTGTATTTATTCAAAAAGCTTAAACTGAGGAGATAGGTCAGCAGCACAAGCTCTTGCCTGGTAAGTGCAGGGATCTGAGTTCGATTCCTGGTACCAAAAAAGAAGAGGGAAGAAGATGAAGGAACAGGAGGAGGAGGAGGAGGAGAAAACTGGAAGAGGTTATCCATGACTATAATCCCAGTACTTGTAGCTGAGGCAGGAGGCCAGCCTTGAGTTCAAGGCCAGCCTAAGCCATATAGTGAGTTCAAGCACCACCTGAGCTACCCAATGAGACCTTGTCGAAAAACCAAAACCAAAAGCAACTGGATCAAAGTGAAACAAGGTAGGATTCCAACAATTGAAAAATAAGGCATGCTTCATCTAAATGCTTTTCCATCTTGAACATTCTCTCTATTTCTGCACAGCTGTCTGTGGAGCTGCGTAAACCATCTTAGCTGCTCACAGACACTGAGCCACAGGCGTACAGTTCCCCTGGGGCCTGGGCCCACAATCACTTGGTGGATATTGGGTTCCACAGAATGAGTCAACCATCTCCTCTGCAAAATGATCAAAGGAAATAACAGATATCTCAATGAATGCACACACAGAACATCACATGATTGTGATGTTACGGCAGGATGAGATTCTTGTTATTAGGATTCAGATAATCCTAGAGGCCAGGTTGTCAGTGCCATGTCTAATTGACTCTAACTCCACTCTGGAGCATGACAGCTTTTGAACGCCTGCAAGTCATTAAATCCCTGTTTAAGTTCCTATTCCCCTTGGATGTTTGAAATCATGCTGCTTTCGACAGGTTACTTTCTTAAAGCCTGGAATGTGGCTATACTAACAAAGTAAAGCCACGGAAGCTTTAGGATGCTACCTAAGAATTCATCAGTGAGTGCAGTGAGGCTTGAGTAACACAAGGGACACTGGGAGACTCTTGATGAGAAAGTTACGCTCGTGAGAACTACTCTTGTCCCAGAAGTTGGTGAGTATTACTACCGTAGCAGAAAAGCTACCCTCAAAAATTTCCTTTACAAATTATAGCGTAGGGAGCCAGAGAAGTAGCTCAGTGGTCTAAATGTCTAAATGCCTGCCTGGGAGGTGCAAGGATCCAGGTTCCATCTATGGTACCACATGCTGTGCTGCCATTCCAGCCACCTAAACTGGGTGTGGGGTGCACGCCTATTCTCCCAGTGCTAGGGGGGCTGGGATAGGAGGATTCCTGAAGTCTGAGCTGTGTGAGACCCTGTACCAAATAAATAAATAAAAAATACATAAAAGTTTTTTTTTCTGTTTGATTTCTTACAAGTTGGATTCCCAGGAATCAAAAATACATATTCCCAAATGCAGATTCAAAGAAAAAGAAAAAAAAAGAAGCCCAACATTAGGATACAGAAAAATGATCAGACATTCATGGAAAGAATTTTAAAATCTTAGGACAGGTGGTAAACATAGAAACACAAAAGAGGCCAATGTGGGAGAAAATCTGAGATCAAGGTCTTGCCTGTCTGTAAAAGAGTTTGAGAAAGGCAGCAAGAAGCCCACTGCTGCAAGCGACTTAGGACCAACACTGAGTGACACCCCAAGCCACAAGTGCAAAGCAGGCAGGGAAAATGCTCCAAGGCCATAATGAAACATCTTGCACCAGAAGAAACTGAGTAGGTGGATTTCGTTTGGCCCACCTGCATTACTCAGTGGACTTGACCCTGGTAGTGATTTATAAATAGAATGGTTTAAGTTGCTCAGGTAACTTTTCTGATATAACAGCATCTCTTTTCTGGGAATCAAAGTCAGAGAGACTGACTACACACTTTGTAATGTTGGATACCTGAGAGAGGAGAGGAAATGCTAGTGTATAACTCTCATTATCACTTTCAATAAGAAATTGGAAAATAAATTATAAACATTTGCTTTTAAATGCAGTGACAGCCAAAATTGAGTGCTGTAGGCTTCTCTGAGTGAACTCTGTTGCTAAAAGTAAGTTTTAGTTTACATTATTGTGGCTTATCCTTAAATCAATGCAGGTTTCTATGACATTTGGAATTTTTTTGTGTGGAATTCAGGGTGCCTTGCATTATCTGACATTGTTTCTCTACTCTGTACACAAGTCACAGTGCTCTGAATGTGTCTGTGTTCTTGAGATTAAGCTCATAAAAGCCAAAGAAAACTAAGTATATTCCAACTTGTTTTATGAGAGCCAATCATTTGCTGTTTAAAATTTCTTCACAAGTTTGGTACCACCATCAGGTAAATTTTTCACAGGAAAAACTGTCCTTATGTATCAAATATACCTAGATATAATCTGTTCACTTAAGAACAACCAAAAAAGACAATCATAATCACCATTTGAAATATAACCCTTTCTTTTCAATGAAAAAACTTTCTAGAAATAATTTCGTGAAAAAGAGAGCCCCTCCCCTGGTGTGAATTAGGGATTTTCAGACAGCTGTTACTGCCCTCTAAAGTTCACGAACAACATAACAGGTCTGGTGTGCAGGCAGTGTTTCATTCAAATGAAATACTCCTTCCTCATTGCAAGGCAGGGCCCTTTTCTTTGAAATGTGTCATTAAACTAATTCCTCAGAGAGCAAACAGAAAACCTAAATCAGTCTCACTTTGTGGCCTCTCCATGAAATCAAGAAGCACAGGACAGCAGTACAAGTCTTTTCCTGTACTGAGGAGAATGAGTATTCTGTACAATAACAATAAATCCTACAGCATCATATATACACAAGGCAGCAACACCGTTGTTTACTGCTATTACCAAATACTATCTGCTGCATATGCCTGTGCTATATCTTCATGTGATGAGCAACACAGTAGCTTTGTTTATATCAGCATGCCTACAGGCAAGTGACTAATATGTTTTATGATAAAGTTGTGACAAAAGTATGGAAATTGTGCAGCTCTGTCATTCTGTAATGGGACAAACAACATACACTCAAGTTTTCCACTGAACAGGTCATCATTATGAGTGGCGGGACCATGCTAGAATTATGATGGCATCTCCCCCCCCAAAAAAAATTAAAATCATTAACGTCAGGTCACTACAGCGAGACCAGGCATGCCAGCTACAATGCAAGGTCTCCTTGAGGCAAGATCTGTGATAGGGTCAGAGATTAAAGGCTACATGTGTATTCATACCAGATACTCGTATTAGGAAGCAGGTCTCTATGATTCATACTTCACTGTACAACCTCATCACATAGGAGATGAATTTTTAAGTTTTAAAGACAATCAATTTTTTGAGGATACTCATAATTTGTGTTTTGTGCTTTTATGTAAACCATGTCATATAAATACGTTACCACAAAAAATAGAGAACAGTACTGGTCAAGTTGGCAAGGTCTGCTAGACATAATATATACAACTATGACTGCAAACATGATAGATGTTGCTTCCTGAGCTTATTTTAATATTGCAGTGGGAGAAAGTAAGGCCAGGGGACTTGGCATCCAATCAGAGTCTCACAACCTTGAGACTGAGAGTGCTGTTCCAAAGAAAGCAGCAAGACAGAAGAGCTATGAAATAACTGGGCGGGCATGGGAACGGGGACAGCTAGGTCCTCTTTGTTCTTTACACTGGGGACAAGGCAGAGGGTCAGGGAAGAAGAGAGGAAAGGAGGAAGGAAAGAACAGGGAGGAATAGCCAAGAGGCATGGAAGCAAATGCAGTACAGAATATTTATAGAGTGCCTGCTTTAAACTAAGTACTTTTGCTATCCATGATGAACATATTACATATTATTTCTATGTCACTGAGGAGAAAATTGAAACTTTAAAAGAACCATAGATAATGTGCTTTAGTTCTGAGGTTTGTTACAGGGAAAGCCAAGCCCCAAAGGAAAATGAATGACTGTATTAGGCACTGCTTCTCTTCCATTGCTCTATGCATGAGCCAAGTAAGTCTGAAGGGTGTGTCCCAGTGGGGAACTTAGCAAGAGATAGGGGAAAAAGAGGGACAAGCAGACTAGAATGGAAGATTAGGGAGAATTTCAGAGAGCATTTGTGAGACCGTGGAAAGCCACAGGGAAGCAGGGAGTGCTAAGAGCATTGCTGGCTTACATTCAGACTCAAGGATTGGGTGTTAATAGTCAAAACAAATGTCTTCTCTGCAGGCTGGTAACCATCAGGGCACCGCTTTGAATTTTAGCTGTGTATCATGGGTGATCTGAAAGAACACCTTTATGTTCTTCCACACTTCAGCCTCACCTGGGAACTCCTATGAACCTACATTCTTGGTTTTCTCCTCACCACCGAAGTCATTACTGAAGAATATCTGGTGGTAAGGCTTTTGTAGCTTAGATCCTGAAGACCCCCCAAAGGCCTCATTTCACAGTAGAGAGTTTTGTAGGAAGAGGTAGATACTGGGGACCTGGCATAGAAGCAAACATCTCCATGCCCAGGAAACTGGGGACATGACCTGGAGGTGACTATCTCCCAGTCTGGCTCCTGCTTTCTTGCCTCCATGATTTGAGTGGCTGTCCTTTACCCAGACCCTCCTACCATGACTTCCAGCCAATCCTGGACTGTGCCTGAGAACAACATAAACTTCTCCCCTTTAAAGTTTTGTCAGGTGTTTTGTCTCACAGGTGAACAAAATAAGCCCAGAGCCCAGGGCCCAGAACTGTGTTTTAATAAACTTACAGAAAGGGATTCCCTTGTAGGCTCAAATTTGAGAACTAGATTTCTTTTACATATGAGCAAGAGGACTTCTGCTACCAAATAAGACTGAAAAAGCTCTGTTTTTGTAGTAAAGGAAACATTTTTACAATAAGCCCCATAAAATGCTTCTTTTCTCTGAAAAAATAAAATTTAAATCCAGTCTCTTCCTTTATTTTAGTCATAGATTTGCTGGTTAGGATGGGAGGCTATCCATTCCAAAGATTCTACCACAGTTGTCCTATAAGAAGGAATAATAGAACTGAGTTTAAATAGTTAAGGCATTAAGTAAGAGTAAAGAACAAATCATCCAATCTTTGCTGCAGTTCAATTCCAGGAATGTAACACTTTACATAACATTTTGCTATAATGATACAAATAAAGTTGGCAGATCCCCTCAAATTTGCATTTTATGCCAATATTTGTATATTTTACTTCCCATGGATTGTAGAAAATACATTTCAACACTTAGGTGTGTCAACCTCCTACATTATCTTTCACTGGGACTTTAAAGCACATATCTAATTTGTTTCCCACCTCAGTCTTGTAAGATCATTATTACTGATTGTTATTTGCATCTCACAATTGAAATGCTAGATTTTACCAGCTACCTGCTTAACTACAGGTAAGAATGGAGGGGACTTCCTTCTGTCCCTGGTGGTGACTTCAAATGTGAGAAGCTTGAGGTAATTTGAGTGTAAAAACTACAACGAACTTGATTTTCTACCTCTAATAATATTTAACAAAATATCTAGAAAGCAATTTAATAGATTTCTTGACAAAGGAATGTTATATCTAGTTTTATTTCTTGCATTTGAAAACAGGAAAACAGAAACACACTTTCATGCACTTAAAAAGGTGTTTGCATGGCTTTAGGCACTAATCCTCTTTCTACTGTGTATCCTTATAAAATTTAAATGTCCTCTGTGGCAGATGTTCTTTGAAGTTCATCGAAAAAATTCATGAATTTTCTTCTGTAATGTAAAGCTGGATGGCCAAGGACTGGCCGTCCAGGGCCACTTTTCCTAGGCTTCTTTCTGAGCACCATATGACCTGCTCTTGCTAATGGCCATGGGCTAGAGTGGATAGGCAGGCGAGGGACGAGCCCATAGACTTTCCTCACTTTTAGTTTTCTCTTCTCCCATATCAAGGGGATCCTGGAGAAGGAGCAACAAAATGGATGGAATCTGGACTCTTGAACCATGAGGATTTGGGGGTTGTTTGGGACTGAAGTATACCTCAATTTTGAAACAAGTGTACTTAATTTTTTTTTTCCAGTCAGACTATCTGAGAAAAATCATTTCTTTTGTCTACCACTCTACCAAAAGTCTTTTCCTATCTCTCCCATCTATCCCTAATATCTCACTATGCATTAATACAATGTAAAACCTGTCCTGCAAAATTCTGCAAAATGAAGTATTTGATGATGGTAACTAAAAGGATTTTTAAAATAATAAAGAAGGGATCTGATTTTCATGCTGTCTTAATTTTTTTGTTTCTTTGATGTTTGTATTTTAGGGAAGGGTCTGCAGGGTGTTCAGGACCTCACTATTAGATCTGACTCATAGTGATTTTCTTGTTTACAGCCTCCCAAGAGATGGGATTACAGGCACACACTGCCATGCCCAACGTCCATTGCCATCTGAGTGTGCTTTCTTGCAGGTGCTTTAATCTGCTAAGCTATTTGGCTGGCCCTTTCATGCTGCCTTTGGAAATTCAGATTTAACAAACACAAATTTAGGCTTTATGTAAATTTATCTTCACAATTTTGCTAGAGAATATAATATATGAGAACACAAATGAAAGCTAAGATACGAAATTCATACTACATAGTAAAATAAAGATATTTTATTTGGAGTCATATGTAGGTTAGAACTCAGGGGAGAATTACCATCTGTGAAGAATATTTTTTAATTTTTCAGTAAAGAGACAGAAAAACAGCATGAAACATTGCTTTTAATTGTTGTCTTTCATAATTTATATTAATGAGAAATATTTAGCTGAATTTCTATTTCAGCAAACAGAAGATAAGTGTCACTGAGACTTTTGTTGATTCTTTTAACCTCTTCATTATTATTACTATTTTAGAAGCTGCCACACCACACACACACAGAACTTGGTGCTCCATTTCCCCATCAACCCATTCTGCAGGTGGAAAAGCAATGTATCTAGGCCCAGTTTACCATAAACATAGCAAGACCCAGAGGATACACTCATCACCCTCTGAGTACGTGATCCATGCATTCTGCACCTGGGTTCTTACTTCACAATTCTCTTTAAAAAAGCCAAGAGTGACTTCTAAACTAAAAGTCATGGAATTTCCCTACACTGCCTCCTACCTTGCTAAATTAGTAGTACCAACTGAATTGATGATGTGACTCAGGCCAGACGAGGTAAAGGAATCCGAAGATAGGAGTGAGACACATTAAACCAACTGACAAAAGCTTTGTCCTGGGTGGCTCTCTATCATGCTTTGCTTTTTTGTCAATTTTTTTGTATGTATTTAGTATAGGATCTCACTACACAGATCAGACTCACAGTGATCCTCCTGTTCTCAATCTCCAAAGCTCTGGGGATACAAGTGCATGCCACCATGTCCAGTCTCAATCACCACCTCAGCGTGCCCTGCGGGCAGGGCCGGCACTGCACACCAGGACTGGAACCCTGGCCAGCTGCTGTGCTCTGCCTAAGCAGGCACTTTAGTCTGCAGAGCTATTTGGCTGGCCTTGTCATTTATTTTTAGTTCTAGTATGTCCCATTTAGTCATCCAAAAATATAACTAAAAGTTACTCAGATCAAAATATAGGGTGAATGTTTTCTAGTAAAAGTTACATCACCTTTAATATCCCTCAAAATAATTCTCCTGGCTTCCAGTACACTAAGCCCATCTTCTTGGCTCTTTAGGAAGCATTTCTAGAAGTTGTCTTTCATGAGTTTCTTTCATGGCACTGTTGCAGCTGATTCAAATTTTGTCCCTTTCATATCTATTTTGAATTGGAGGGAAAACCAAACTGGGCACTGTGCAAGTCCAATGAACAAGGCGCACATCACAGTGGAATGGTTCTGTTAGTCTCTCTGTTGGATATCACTCCAAATCAGCAGTCACTGTGGTTTTGATCATACCTCATAGAGACAAGGAAGATCATCTGCAGAACTGCTTTGGAAAGTGGCTAGAGCAATGCGGTAAGTTTCAAAGGAGGAGGAATATTTTGAGGGGGATTAATTGCAATATGTCTTTTACTGTAATAATTATTTAAAATTTAAATATTCATTATATACTTTTATTCTCTCTCTCTCTTTCTCTCTCTCTCTCCCCCCCCCTCGATTGCTCCCTCCATCCCTCTGTCCCTCTTGGTATGAACTCAGAGGTTCATTCTGAGTTATATGCACAGCTTTTTCTTCTAAGACAGAGTCTCATGAAATCATAGGATTGCCAGTGTAGTCTGGAAATTCCTTTTGCAGCATTCCAGTGAGCTAAAATTGTAGGGACAGTAGAGCTCAGGTCTCCAGCCCCAAAGCTCAGTACACAAGGGACAGATCATTAACTCCCTGTGATGTGCAACACGGAGTTTGGCAACAACTCGCAATGTTTCACTAACTAATGTATTATACCAAAGTAATTATACTTTAGAACAGGCTCACTTAAAATAATCTATTATTTAAGTAAGTGTACTGTAATTAAGAATTACATGGAGCAAACATTAAATCTTAATAATCTTTGGCATGCTTTTTAAAGAGCTTTTTTTTTTTTTTTTGAGAAAAAACTTTATTGAATAGAAAAGCTTCTGTCGGAGAGGACAGAAGTGGGTCCCGAGTGGGTTGCCCAGGAAGCTGCCTCTTTTAGAGGCTTTTATAGGGCAAAAGCATGCGGGACTAAGGTAGAGGAGGGGTTTCGCTTAGGTGGGTGTGGGGTGGGACAAAACCATAATCAACCAATGGGATTACAAGCACCATTGTTCAGGTAAAGTTGATTAGGCCAGAACCAAATGGGGAAGCCAGTCGCATAAGCAGGCAGGAATAGGGACAGGGTGTCTTCCCCTTGGGGGTTGGGCTAGAGACTCACTTGAGTCTTTTCAGGTGATCGCTACCTATTTCGAATATCAATCCCTGGTGTTACTCTTTTAGCATTTGCTTGGCCTTTAGGTCTGGTTCACAGCAGGAGCCTCTGTCATTCCTGGGGTTGATGGCATCTTGTTTCCTGTGTTATTTCTTTCGAGGGCCTGGCCCTACTTGACTGCCTAAAAATATTTTTATCTAACTCCACTGCCTACAACACTCCCCTCTCTGAAGAAGTAACCAGAACTGCCTTGAGGGATTTTTGTTTGGGCAATGACCGCTCTGGCTTCTTCATGCTTAAAGGGGTCGTAGTTGTGAACCAGCAGTCAGATATATTCTTCAGAGGTTCTATCTAAAGGCCCTCAAAAGATGATAGTCATTGCCATTACAGCTTTGAATCTGGAGAAGACAAAAGTAAGGAAACAAATATGTATGGGTAAAATAATCATATCAACAGGATGACTATGACAAAGACAAGTTAGATATCTCAAATGTGGGGCTCAATCCCTTTTTTATCTTTTATGGCCATTTTGTATAGTTTCAAACAAATTGGCATATTTTATTATTATTGGGGCACAGGAGTTGTCAGAAATAGAGAAAACACCAAGTACTCTCCAGTTGGCAAGTGGGGAGTTTAGTAGGATAAACATAAGTAAACTTGACTTCCAGGGTTTACAAAATAGGAACTGAAACAATGTTCTTTGAAGTGCAAATTCAGCTTGGTGCAGCTTCACGGAGGAAAGCATAAAGGCCTAATGTACTTACTAAGGAAGCATTAATTTCCCAGGCCGATTTTGGTTCGGATATATCAACCATATCCAATGTACATGTGTTTATCCAGTATAGAAGACTAAATATCTGTGTGGTATAACTATGTTATTACATTTTAATTTCCAGAATCTTTACTTTTAAATGCATCAACTGTTTATCATGAACAGCACATTTCTCTTCAGTGCCACATTATTAAATTTTTATACCTGTGGTATCTTCCTCCAGGCTAGTTCTCTAGAGTAAAAGGGAAAACAACTCATTATTTTTCATATGAGAAACCAGTGTCTTGTTTATTATATTCATGGAATTTGGTTCCAATCAGGCAACTTATAAATAAACATCTCTATTTTAAATACAACAAAAACAATTACTTTAAGTATTTTATCTTAACTTAAGGGTCAACTACATTTTATATTCTACAGAAATATAGAAGCTATATATCTATCTCTATATCTTAACCTATATCTGTATCTAAGTTTTTCTCATGACCTTGCCAAAGAAGTTTGATATTTCCTGACAGACTTATATGCCAGTTCCCACCTCACCCCGGTTTACAGTCTGAAGCCCAAATGTTCATATATGTAAGTTTTTTTGGAGATAGGACTGAAGGATAAAATTAGGTGAGATTTTAAGGGTGAAGCCCTTATCAAAAACAGACAAACAAACAAACTATGGCCTCTTGAGCAGAGACAGATTCATCTCTTTCCTCCCACCTTATCCACCTTCATCATTCTACCCTTGCTCTCTCACTAGGTGATAGCTTCTGAGACAGTAGCTATCAGAAGAAATCCCTCACTCCACAAAGCTAAGATTTAATCTTAGATCCTAGCTTCTAGGTCTTGGAGAAAATTAATTCGTGGTGATCCACCTACCCAACTTATGTTATTTTGTCATGCAGCCTGAGCAGACTGATGTAAACCCTATGTTAGATACAAAGACTCTGAAACAGACATCAGTTTGTTTATATCTCTACCAAGGAGCCCAGAAAGCCTAAATGGAAGCATGAATTGTAGACCACTGACACTGACACTAAGAGATTTTCCTTAAACTCTAGCATCTTCATTTACAACCCAAACAACAGTCTATTCATCTCCCTCTCAGAGAGGTGACTGTCCTTGGATCCTAGAGTACCACCTGCTCTTCCAAGTTCCAGATCTCTCCTTACTCTTTCCCCCTTTGTTCCCTCCTTGCCTCCACCCCACAGTAGAACTCTGCTCCAGGCACTGCTCTGAGTCATGAGGATGCTTCTGAGACCCAATCAGCCCCTGACTCCTCAGCACAGAGTGGCACCAACAGTTTCCTCGTTCAAGAATGTTTCTTGAATACATCTGAAAAATCAATGAGTGTCTCTAAAAGCACAGCACTAAACTCTGATCCTGGGTGAGTTATACTGTATTAGATTCCTACAATTTATTTTGACCATATTTCCAAATCCAATTATTCTTTCATTTGTCTATTCAGGATTTTTTTTCAAAAACAGCTTTACCAAGCTTTCTGTAGCTCCCTAGAGTGACTGTGCATTGCCAAGCTATTATTTAGGGCTGTGCCTGACACCCCAAGCTTAGTGGCTGAAGCAAACTTAATGGGCTCATTTTATAGTCTCTTCTAGATCCTGATGAAAATATTAAATTCAGGGACAAAAACTGAGCTCCACTGACTGCTATTGATTTTCTTGCCTCTGAATTAAGTTGCCCCTCTCTCAGTAGAACACCCTAGACATTCACCACTGTATCACCAATCTATGTAGCATACACACTATATTTCCAGACCTTGGAAATAAGCACATCACAGGGAGACAGTCAACAGCCTCTGTTCTGGACAAAGTGCAGATCTATATGGCTTTCTCTGACACTCCATTAATAATGGAAAGAAGTGACACTATGCTTTTTGCTTGTTTTCTCCAATGCATTTTAAGTATTAGTAAATGGATTGTATAATTCACTGCCTATGAGGGCACCATGTTCAGAATTTGTGATCTTCCTTGCATTACAAAGTCCCCATGGAGACTCATTGACCCAGCTCAGGTTTAAGCCATTTTGAAGAATCCTCACCTGTCAAAATAGCAACAGTGTTTAGCTTAAGAAATGCAAGGGCCAGCCAAGTAGCTCAGAGGATTAATGTGTTTGCAAGCAGACACAGGGGCCAGGGGTTCAATCCCTGGTACTGTCATGCTGGCCCCACCATTCAGATGGGCATTGAGACTGGGCATAGTGGTGTGCACCTCTAACCTCAGCTCTTAGCAAGCCTGTAAACAGGCAGATTACTATGAGTGCAATCTAGTAGTGATACCCTGAACCCCCTGTAGACCCTTCCCTAAAATACAAAGAAAGAAAGAAAGAAAGAAAGAAAGAAAGAAAGAAAGAAAGAAAGAAAGAAAGAAAGAAAGAAAGAAAGAAAGGAAGGAAAATGCATTCCTCCTTGATACATATTAACCTCTACATTCAGCTCTTTGCTTTTCTCTTTTGGAATACTATTAGGACATAAATTCACTCATCAAAGTGTATCTTGCACTTTCAATGAACCCAGTCCTTAGTGTTCACACTTTCTTACAGCTGGTACAAATGAACCCAACACCCACAACTCAAAGGAGACATTTCTTTGGCTTCATGGTTTATAAAACCATGATCCATAGCCGGGCAGTTCTGTGGCAAAACCCCATGTCATGTGCTCCTGGCAGAGCTGCTAAGGTTGTGGTCATGTCCAGGATGTTTGGGATGCAGGGAAGAGCCAGAGAGGGAGAGGCGCCATTGCAGGCCACAGCCATGAGCCACTGCTTCTGAGCAACCCGTCTTTGGACATAGTGATGGACTCGCCAGTGGGAGAATCCGCAAGGGAATACAGCAGCTTCTAAGGCAATCACCTTCCAAACACATTAATCCTGCAGGAGCGACTGAGATTGGAAGCACAACACCCGTCAATATGTGCTCTCCTGTCACCGTTCCACTCGCCTGTCTCTGTCGTCCATCCACACTCCCTCACACATTCATTCTTTCGTTAGAAATATATTAGCCCTTCTTCTAGTGAATACTGTTTGGTTTTCTACTTTTCCTTTTCATTTGATTTTTATTTGAATTTGTTATGTCTTGATGTTTTCTCTCTTACTCTGATTTCAATACTACTTTTGGAATTTCTTTTATTTATTGTGTTTTTAGGGAAGGGTGTACAGGGTGTTCAGAGTCTATGTATAGCCTCCTAAGAATGGGGATTGCAGGCGTACACCACCGTGCCCAGTCTTAACTGGCATCTCAGCATGACTCAGGATGGGGTGGGCATGGCAGGCCCTGGGATCCAACTCCTGGCCCCTGTGCCTGCCTGCAGGTGCTTTGATCCGCTGAGCTATTTGGCCGACTCTTACCTTTGGAATTTCTGTTTTTCAAATTAACTCTGCAAAAACTCATATCTCTATTTCAATTTTGTTATTAATTAATTAAATTATCTATTTAATCCTCTTTTATCTCGAATCATTTCTCTCACTGGAAACCTCACACACTTCCACCACTGGATACCTGAAACTTCTGAGAATTCAGGCAAAGCTCCCACCTGTCTCAAGTTTGTTACATGTAACTTTTGCTTCTTTGCCCCAGAATAACTTCCACCTGATTGTTTCTATATTGTAGCATAAGGTGATGGCACTATAATCACTAATAGTGAGAAGAAAAACCTGCCCTGGCACCTATTACAATTGGAGTAAAATAAATTATATTGATAATAACTAAAAAGGCCCCAAAATAAAAATATCATTCCCCACATCTATCTCTAAAATACAAAAAAGACTTTCTTTAATAGGTTAAACACTTAAAGCCAAAAAAAAAAAAAAAAAAAGCACACATCAAATGTTAAGAAGAAAATGTGTTCTAAACAGTCAAAAAAAAAAAAAAAATGGAAAGAAAAAGATCAGGTAGTTTCGAAAATAGCTACATTTTTCACCCCTCGTGCTCAGGTCATTCTTATCCCCACACATAGTGTTTTAGCCCATAAGCCCCTGGGTTTGATCATCTCTCATTCCTACTTGGGTAAAAATTTATAGGAGGCAGAATGACAGGTAATGCAATATTATTACACATATGACTTTCAGTAGAGGCTTTTATTTTTTTAGTTTGAGTATAAGTTTATAGACTCAGTCTGAGTCTCCATACCTATATATGTTCTGTAGCTATGGGAAGCAGAATTAGACCACAGGTGACGTCAGAAAAAAGTAACAAACGATGATAAGCTAACTCTGTGGGAAGGCAGATGTGCCTGATCCTGTTCCTGCGCCTGTCCCCAGAATGGAGGACTCACGTGGAAGGAGCTACAGACAGTGAAGGACATAAAGTGTTGGTGTAAATGGTGCTGCAGTGCTACAGGACATACAGGGAGGACACCCGCAGCAAGGATCCGCTTCATAGAAAGAACAGGGCTCATGTAGATTTGCCAGGAAGGATTCAGCTTGCAGCGTGTACAATAAGTAATCCCAACACCAAGCCATGCAAAGCATGAAACCTGTGAAAAACAAGGTCATGAAATGAATGACCAATCATTCAATGTAAGCCACAGTTCACATATATTTGTGTGGTGGGACACGGAAAAGGAACTAATTATTCAAGTTAATAATGTAGAGTAAATATTTACAAGAGAAAGTATAATGAAATCATGAAGGAACACTTCCAAAGGTCCCCTATTTGAAATTGTCAAAGGTAAATCAAAAGATAAACAATATTAAGAATGAAAAAACATAACACATGGACACATAAGGGTTTTATAATATATAAATAAATTTAAAATATAAATGAGGTTAATGATTTTATACAAAATTTAAATATGTTTCACCTAAGATGTTTAAAAATGTAAATAGGTTAAGTAAGATGTAAGGAATTTTTAATGCAGCCACTGTATTCTTTTGCATTTCAATAGTGTATTTGTATATAAAATAAATCAAACAAATAGAACATTTAACAAGTAAAAAGATAAATTCTCAATTCATGAATCTCGTGAGCCAAGCATGACGGGTACACACAAAGGTGCAATGGTGGTTAAAACTATAGTAAAAAAGAAACATGAATCTATTGTCCTAGATGAAAAACCCTAAGTAAAACAAATAAGAATTTGTAATAGGCTTGTAATACAAAAATCTTCTATAGCATCTTATGTATTTTTCTTGTTTTTCTTTTCTTTCTTTTTTTGGCTCCCTCCCTCTCCCCTTTTTCCTTCTTTTCTTTCTCTTTCTTTCTTTCCTTTCTTTCTTTCTTTCCTTTCTTTCTTTCTTTCTTTCTTTCTTTCTTTCTTTCTTTCTTTCTTTCTTTCCTTCTTTCCTTCCTTCCTTCTTTCTTTCTTTCTTTCCTTGTTTCCTTCCTTCCTTCCTTCCTTCCTTCCTTCCTTCCATGGTCCTAAGGGTTGAACTTAGAGCCTTTGCAATAAGCTAAATCCCTCACCTCCCCACCATTTCTTTTAGTAAGAGAGCGTCTCAACAAGTAGCTAAGATGCCCAAGCTGGGCTAGGCTGGGTTATAATTTGCATACTTCCTGCCTCTGGCTCCCAGTATGTTGGGATTACAAGTATGCACCACTTTAGGTGATGCATTATTTAAGCAGCAATCCTATAAGCAATCAGTTCCATTAAAGTGACTTGAATATTGCATCAAACCAAGTAAATGTAAGGTAGAACTAATGAAAGGTTCAATAAAGGGACAATGTACAAATTAGTCACTCAGAAAAACTAGAATTTTCCATATCTCAAAGCTAAGCGTGTAAAAATATTTCAAAAGATCCAATTTGTGATAAAAATAAAATCTATAAAACACATAGGAACAAGTCTAAGGTTATTAAAATCCATATCCAGAAAAATATAAAACACATAGAACTTAAAAGAAGCCCTACCTATATGAAAAATGTACTCTTGTTAGTAATATTTGGTATTATAGAGGTGAGTTACCTCTTTGTCTAAGTGTCTTATGAACTTTTTGCAATCCTAATTAAAATTGTGAGGAATTTTTTTATACCACAATCCCACAAGTAAACACAACAAAGGCAGGGGAAAACAAGAGGAATTACATGGTATAATGAGAGAAGACCTTTATTGATAGATATCAGAAAACTATGTTCAATAGTTTTGTACTGGTATACAAAATTCAATTACTGGGGCAGGCTAGAGAATTTTAAATAGAATAACAGATAACGGAAAATTTAAGTTATTGTAAAAAGTGTAGATTACTCAGTAATTCTCACAAAAAGCTAATATTCAAGTGAAATAAAAACATTAGACCCTAGAGTGCAGAAATGGGGGGAGCAGATAATATGGAACAAGATATGAGCCCAAACGGCAGCCAGAGGCCTGGACCTTTGGGTGGTGCTCTACTCAGCTTACAGAGAACAAAAGTTACTTCCAGCAAAAGAACCTTCAGAAGTCATGGTTCCAGGGCCACTGTCAGCTTGCAGCAAGGGGGAAGAGTTCCTGGGGAGTAGAGGATCAGAGCGGGGATTACCTGTTGGGGAGATAGGGGAACATGGCCAGGGAATGCTGATAAGCAGGAATGGCTTTGGGCCCTTTCCAGTCCCAGAGTTTATCTTACGTGACAGGTGTTGAGTTTAGTATGGTTAGACATGCAAAATAAGAATGTTTTAAGTGGCAAAAATTATGCTACTTTTAAAGAAAACTGCATATGTTAAAAATATGGGTTGGGCCCCAATGGGCTTGTGAGCTAATGAGTCCTAGCTTAGTAGGAAGAGGTAGACAGCACTGGGTTTGTAGATGGATAATTTTAATTTATTTATGTCCCAGGACCTTAGGTCACTTTTGTAACAGTCTTATTTATTTGTGTACACAGTTCAGATGCATCAGACAAAAGCATAATAAGTGATAGAAACAGAAGATGGTATTTTTGTACCTGAAATCACAAAAGAAGATTTAAGTAAACAAAATCACACGAAGTATTCCTATAGGTGAAATTCAGTATTACAGAAAACAGAGTTACATCTTCATCCAATAATTCATAAATTAATCAAGGCTAAATCTAAAACTAATATGGTTAAGCACAAAAGGTTGAAATAAAAGGTTTAAAGTTCTTTAATGAGATTAGTAATAAGAAGTAAGTTTATACTGTGTTTGGCATAATGCTATGTCTCATAATTCACACTCTTGGGTTAGGTCTACTATTCTCCTACTGTTAGTTATTTACCCACTTATATGTCATACCCTCACAAAGACAAGCAACAAGGCAATGTAGATTGTGAATGACACAAGCTCACCTTTGTGGGCATAAGTGTGTGGGATGGGTCTTCCTGCAGTCTTCACTGAGTTGCACCCTGTAGCATGATACTTAATTAACCTAGATGACTGAACTCAGGAACTTTCTAGAATTTCCAAAATTGATCTTGTTCTCCTTACCTTCATACATACGGCCACAGTCCTGAAAAAACTATCCTTTACCAATCTATCTCCTGCCTATGAGCTTAGCATGTAAGACTCAAGCCAAGGACCACTTGATCAGAAAAGTTTGCAGTGACCCAACCTAGCACATGTGACAAAACCACTGTGACCTCTTTCTTTAGGCTCTCACTGTTCCTTCCACAAACTACTCTAGTCACAGTCTGGTTACTTTGTCTTGCTTATTTGTTCACCTGGATCCCTCACCAGATAGCCACCTGTCACACTGCATAAAGGGCCCCTGACTTGGGTGTCACACCTAGTAAGTTGAACAAGCAACAAGGCCCGAAAATCTATTCTACTGGGTGGCAATACGAAATATATTGATTTTATTGGTTTCCACTTGGTGATATTATAAAACATTTGTTGAAGACACAGAAGAAGAGAGAATGTAATGATAATTGTGCCATAGCACATTAATTAGCAAGGAAGCAGTTTTTACCTATAAAATCTTTACAGTTAGCACAATACCCTCATCAGCTCATATTATTAAGCATTAATATTGGAACATTAAGTTTTGTGGCAGTGCAAATAAAAAGGTTAGGAAGTAATACAATTATCCCAATATGTTTTAAACATTATTAAATTCTAATGTTCACTTCATTTATATCCATTCAATAACTCCCTAGTGTGTAATAGCCAAAACCCTTAGCATAGTCTTTTATAAACTAGGTACTTTCTATCTCAAAATTTATCTCCTGCCACCTTCCTCCCCCTCCTCACATCCATGCATAGCATACCTGCCCTGGGCCAGGTACAACCTCCACACAATACTTGCAACTTCAAATGGCAGCTTTCAATCTTCATAATCCTATACTCATTACTTACAATCATCTCTCTATGTCAAGCTTCGGCATATTCTGTCACCTCAGCCCAGAATATTCTTATTTCTGCAGATCTACATTTATGTCTCAGTTTATAATTTATGACTCAGCTTAATACCATCTTCTAAAACTTCGTCTTCCAGCTTCAGAGAAGTCATGGCCCCTTGCCACCACCATTTAGGGTTCTTGGTATAAAGCTAATATCCTCAGAGTTTATTATATTTGCCACATTTTACATCTATCTTTAACATCTTGAAAGCAAGGATTGGGTTTGGCTTATCTCTAAATCTGTACTATTCTAGGTGGTTCAGGATGGCTGTCATAGAACAGCCTCAGTGAAAAAGTGGCAAAGAAAGCTGAACTGAGACCTGTCTCCAGGCAGTAGCTCCACATAATGGTCCTCTTGGAGAAAGCTCACTGCTGCCTTTCATGTCTGAGCCAACTTAGGAATTTGGTTCTCACCCCAATATTTTTTCTTTGCGATATAAGAAGCTCATGAGCCATTTTCAGGAAAATTAACCTCATTTCTTCTTTGTGTGTCACACAGATATTTCAGGGCAGCCCCCTGGAAATATACCAGAAGAAATAATCTGTGTCTATTCAATTTTGGTTGTCTATCAAATGATTTTGATCATTCTAAAGAATTTTCTGGAAGGTACTGCTGTGCAGTGGCCTAGCATATGTTTCCTTCTCTTCTTCCCTGTGAATTATTCAGCTTCTCCCACAGAGCTAGGGGTGGGAGCTGCGGGCAGTGGAGTCCTGGCACACTCTGGGCTTGATTTGCACACAGGCTATGAAATTCCACAACAACAACTTTGAAACTAAAAGCTGACTGCATAAATATCAGAGATACTCTGAACATGAGAGATAAGGAATAAATAATGTATTAGAGATGGTTTACGGGTTTCATCTATATCTCCAGATCAAAGGAAATAATGGAATTCATCTGAAGAATCATCAATTTGTGAGTCTTGCTTAGAACTGCACATATATGTATGCTGCACAATTCTAACTCCAGCTAATTTATTTAGTGGCTACTGAAAAACACTAACAGGAAATATAAGATGCTTTATTTTTGCCAAAATCTCTAATTTTTGGGCCAGGTAGATAACTTAGTGAACTAAAGCATCTGTATAGGCAGAGGTCAGGGACCAGAGTTCAATACCTAATGTGTCACGCTTGCCCGACCCAGAGTGCACTGAGACTGCAATTGAGACTGCGCGTGGTGGCATGTGCCTCCCACAGTGCTTGGGAGGTTAAAAGCAGGAGGATCACTATGAGTCTGATCTGAAGAGTGAGACCCTATAGACCCTGTACTAAACTGAAAAAAAAAGCTCTACTTTTCTTTGTACCATATTTCTCAATTACATTTGCTAAACTCTCCTTCAAAATGCTCTCTCCAAATTTTACGGCCCTTTATTTTATGTCTTGTAAACTACACATCCTTTAAGAGTAGCTTTCTAAAAGGTTTAGAACAGTTTTATATTTAAAATTTCAAGGAAAATATTGATGCTATTTCCATAAGCATCATTCTGTTTACCCTATCGCTGAATGTTTTACATTGCTATAGAAATATAATACTTATACATGTTTATTTATAAATTCAAACTCAATTCCCATCACTTTTTACCAAAATCTTTTCTTGATCGGGTATCTGACGTAAGACGCTATATTACTTTTATTTAACATGTTTCTTTAGGCTTCTCTTGGCTATGATAATTTCTCAAATTTTCCTTAGTTTTGATAGGCTCTTGATACGTGTGATGCTTGAGCAGTGCTAGTCTGTATTTTGTACAATGTCCCTAAGTTGAGACTTGTCATACATTCTTCTCATAATCAGACAGATGCTGTGTGTTTTAGCAAGGAAGACTGAAGATATAAAATGCCATTTTTATCACACTTTATCAGAAGCCATACCTCCTACTTGACTTTCAATCACTGGAGTTGAAATCAATCACCTTTGGAGGTAGAGTGTGCCAGGGCTCTTCTGTTTACCTACCTGTTTACTTCTCAATTTACTCCTTGTTTACCTTTTATATTGTATTCTTTGAAATAAAGTCATTACTGCACAGGCAGTGTCAGTTTAAGGTTATACTCCTTCTATGAGGGGAGAAAATCTACACAATCAGAAATCTACAGATATCATTTGTAGATCGATGTGTCCATTCTTCTCCACTAATTAATTTGTTAAATCATTTATTTATTTATGTTTGATTAATGTGTATCTGTCCTAGATTTCTGTTAATAATGAATCACACATTATTTAAATGGTTGCTCAAATTGTTCTACCGTAAGCTCATTCATTTTGGTGTATATCCTTTTGACATCATTGTAAGTGTTGCTTTGTTTTAGCTTGCTACTTTACAGCATTTCTTTAATTTCTGGTACTGCAAAATGACCCCGAATTATTGTTTATTGTGTATCACAAATTTACAATCAAGCATTTTTCCTCAAGGAGTTTGGTACTAGAATAGTATTATAAACCAAAATTTGTACTTATTGCTGCAGGTATATGCTTGCTTCTATGCCTTCTCAGGTGATAGAGGAAGAGAAACAAAAGTAGATGATGTGAAGACCAGGGATATAGCTTAGTGGCATAAGTATCTATCTGGAAAGCCCAAGCCCAAGGTGCTGAATGCAATCCCCAGTACCACACACACACACACACACACACACACACACACACACACACACACCTGTTATAAGGAAGAAGTGGAAACAAATATTTCAAATAAAGAAGGAAAAAGAGATTGAATGGAGGATACGAAAATGGGAAAAATTAGAATTGGATTATGTCATGCACAGGTACAAATTCCCTGTAATGAGTGTGATCTTTATTTACACCTAAAATGTAGCAATCAAATTAACTATATAAACAAATAAACAAGAGAATACACATTTGAATACTAATGAATGTATGCATGCATATCTGCACATATTTCTATATGTATCCAACTGAGATAAATATAGATCACTCTAACTCCTTCCCTTTGCTTATCTATAACCTTCCACTCTAGTGATGTGAAAAGTGCTTCTCTAGCCAACATGAGTATTCAGTTGTTCTACTCTGAAATTTTTCTTTAACAACAACCAAATTATCAATTATTTGAATGACAACTTTTTTTTTCAAACTAAATTTCATGTTTAACTTTCAATTTCTTTGTATCTGAAAGATCCCTTATGGAGAAAAAGATTTATTCTGTTGAACAAATTAAAAGAGGAAAAACCCAGGGACGTAGATTAATGAAGAAGTCCACATTAAGGAATGTAACAGAGTCAAAAAACCTGAATAGAAATATAAAAATGGTTGCTGGAATTAAGATATTTGATTAGATAAATAATAATAGTAAAATAAAACCAACATAGTCCTGTTGTTTGTGAAGTGGACATTAAAATGTATACAGAGTCCATGATTATTGTTGGTGAAGAAATAGCTCTGTGCTGGAACAATACATTTCAGAGAGCAAAGGAAGGAAACCTGCCAATAATCATCTGAAGTGTCAGAGGCCAAGTGATACACTGAAAGTGACATTTGGAAAAACAAGTCTAAGGAGTAGTGATCTAATACTCATGTTGGCTAGAGAAGCACTTTTTACATCACTGGAGTGGAAGATTATAGATAAGCAAAGGGAAGGAGCTAGATTTGGATACGTATAGAAATATCTGCAGATATGCATGCATGATTTCATTAGTATTCAAATGTGTATTCTCCTGTTTATTTGTTTATATAGTTAACTTGATTGCTAGGAAGGAAAGGAAAGATGTGCTGATATCTGCATACAGGGTCTATTAGAATTGTCCCTAGGGATACCTGGAATCTATAAGAAAAAAAAATCTAAGTATGAAGGATGAAAGCTCATAAGGAAAGAACTGAAGAACATTTGGTTAAATCAAACACTGAAGAAGTTTTTTAGGAACCAAATTTTTTCAATGTCCAGTACTAAAAGTCTTCTCCAGGAAGCCTTCTCAGATCACCTTCTAGGTACCGCTACTTTACCTGTGTGACTTGATTGAATGCTCATATAATCATTTTTACTGAATACTTCAATGATTTGCTTTATGTTTCACGAACTAAAAAGAGAGATTCACAGGGGAAAGAACCATGACTTAATTCTTTTTTGCAATCAGCAGCTAGACCTGTGCTTAGCAATTAGTGACAAATCAGCTCATGTGTAATACATGAATAAAGTAAAGAAAGATAGAAAAACCTAGACCCTAAGTATTTATGAACAAACACTTAAAAATCAAATCAATATATAAAAGTCCTGGCAGCACTAAATTAATGCTTTTCCAGTTGATTAAGTAGGTAGTCCCCAGGCATGTTGATTTTTGTAATGAATTTTTTTAAGCTTTTATTGTTGCAGTCATAAAAAATTTAGTACTCTATCTGCAATGACTAAAAACTATGATCAAATAAATTGCATTGGGGAATTTCATTAGTCCTGTCCTTCTTCAATGCCATTAGTAAGTATCTCATTAGCATCTTACATCTTTATTTTTCAGAATGGTAAAGCTAAGGAATAATATTATCATGCATTTCAGTTGTACACTAATTCCTGCATGATACAGGATGAGTGCACTTAACTGCATTATTATTTTTCAGCAGACAATTTCATCTTTGGAAATAATGGTGGTGTTATGGAGGAGGAAAGGCTATATTTGTCCTCTACTAAAAGATATCACTAGTGAGTTTTTAAAACAGAAAAAAGGCTACTTTTTTGGGGGAGGAAATCACTGATGGTTTCTATTTTCCTAGTACACACAGCACGAGCTGAACTGTATTAACAAGGGGATTCTGACACATCCTTCCGGACAGCATGAATCAAAATGTGACATCTCAGAGCTCTTTCTTATGGACAAAGTGTGAATAGTAGTTAGTGAGACTGTCAGATTTGGACCTGTTTGGTTTACATAATCTTATGGGGAAATTTTGACGGTATACAGTATGTGATTTTTTTTTTTTTACCTTGCATGATGCTCTTAATTGTTATAGGTATTTGATATACTTAAGAAAGAATCTTCAAAGTGTATGTACCCTAAACACTCACAGGCTGGTAATATGTGCTAATGTTATTTAGCTCTCTGGTCTTCTGCTAACACAGCTTTTAAAAATGACTACCATTAGTGTAGCTACTTTCTTATTTGGAGAAAGATTTAGCAGTTCAGGTCTTTTCTAGCACTTGAATTTGAGAAAAGAGAAAGCAGTTATGCAACCAAATTCACTTATTTTCATACAGCACAGAATTTACTGCTACCCTTTTCTCTAAATGCTATTCTATCCCACCCTCATTTTTATATGTTTTTCTCCATTAACAGGAGACATAAAAATACATTCATGTCATTAAGGCTGATGGAAGAAAACACACAAAATTTAGAAGCAGTCTTGAAACCATGAAACAATTGAACAAGCCAGCATGTACATCATAGATCTTATTTTAAAAACATAATTCTTGATAACTAAATTAAGAATTAGGTCTTAATTGAAGTCATTTTGAAAACAAAAATATAAACATCAGAGAAGTACACAATCTTCATTAAATATCCAAAAACTATTTCAATTGATTCACTAACTCTACAATATTTTTAACATAGTCCAGAAAGAAATGTTCGATTTAAAGCCCGGTAAAATAGGAAGAAACTCACTTGTGTTTCCAGGTTCCTACAACTGACATAATTCACATAAAGTTTAATACAAAGAAAAACATTCCATGCGACGGACATATGCACATGCAAACTTGACAACACAGGAGTCTACCGGGTCTGGAAGGGTAAGAAAAGTCCTTCTGAGAAGAACCACTGAGTTGAGATAGAAGTTCTATAGGAAGATCACTCAAAGGATGAAAGGATGAAAAATCATCAGATGCAAAGCTTTGGAAATAGAAAAGAAAATCTGTCCTATACCCTTGAAGTTAAGCTCAGGGTTACAAAATGTAAAATGTGATTAAAAACAAACTTGAATATATGTAGACTAAGACATTTGGTAATGGTTGATCTATCCCATCTGCTCTTGCCACAGAGCACGGCTCTGTGAATAAATAATAACTAATGGACTCCCCGAGAAATGATGGAAGCATGGGTGCATCCAGAAACTTCTCAGTGACTCTCAGGCTTTTTCTCCTCTATTCTACTGCCACAAATGAAGTGTTGGAGAATACCTTACCAAATGGAAAGCATAAGTATGATACGCCTCAAGAGTCACGGGCCTGGTGTGCCTAGTACAGTCGTTCTTTACCAGGCCCCAGCACACAGTCTTGCAGGTGGTCATTTTTACCTGCAAGGATGTCTTGGTTACTTTTTTTCTCCACTGCTGAGACAAAATACAGGAAACCCAGATTTAAGGAAGAAAAGCTTTATCTAGCTTACAGTTTCTGGAGTTTTCTGTCCATACCCAATTTGCTCCAAGGCAGAGTGGCACACAGTACTGGGCAATAGTTTGTGGCAGAGGATGACAGCAGAAGCAACAAAAAGAAGAAGGCAGGAGGAGAGAAAAATCCTCCATCCCTCCACTACACTATATTCAGGCTACTCAACCCTGGATGGGTGTAGCACTCATACCCATAATCCCATTATTGGGCTGTAAATGCACCACTAACTCAATAAGCCCATACTGACAACTGCATAAGGCTTTGGGAGAATATCCATATACAAACCATAAAAAAGCACAACTCATCCACTGCATGAATGAGCAATTAATTGAGTTGTTAAACATGGGTGTCTAAGACAAAGATTTATAGGGCAAATCCAATTACCATAATTTTTATTTCTTTGGATGGCCATATTAACTAACAGGGGACACATTGAAAATATCGATAAATAGAATGCATTCTTTGGTATAAGTAATTTTATTAGTTCATCCCTCAGAAATTTCCCTGAGTAGATAGTTTGGATACATTCATGGTTCTTCTATCAAGATTCTGTTTTTTCACTTGCAACATCTTGTGAATGTATATGTATAACTTCTTGAATGAATGACATAAAAATTTTGAGGAGTAACAGGAAACACAATTCTTTTCCTCTCTAACTGCCTTTGAATTATTTTATAGGATATTTGCTCCCATCTCTGAATAAAATAGGATGATATACCAAACTTAACCAACTAGTAGGTTTTAAGAGTCCCATTTGATATCTGAGTCTTAATTTTCTCTATGCATCCATTCATGATCATGGTATCTCCCCTGTCAGCTAAGTATTGTATGTGTCCATTCAAAGCAATCTAAAAAATACTGATTCTCCAGTGCAAGCATCTCTTCTGCAGCATACACACAGCTCTATTTCAGGACAAAAGACTGAAAAAAGGACAGGGAAAATCCATCTCTGTGCTTATCTCCCTTTCTACTCTTGACTGCTGCACACTCTGCTGCTTCAGTCCCCTCTGAAGTCTGGGTGGGAAAGGGGTAGATGGGAGAATAAGGTCCTAGCAGGGTTAGTCTGGCAGGGCTGCCTTCAGTGTCATGGATCCAAATGATAGCTTTCACCTTGGACACAGACAGACTCCCACTGGGTGATTTTTACCTGGCTCTACTCTACTCTACTAGAGATCAGCTGGTGTATAATCACCAGCTGATCTCTAGCTCTGGAACTTAAAAATACCATGCTAAAATATAAAGACTGGGTCCCTCTGGGACTAGGAGGCAATGTTCATATCCAAAAGCACATTACATAGACTGTTATTATCTTCTAAGACATCTACTAGACCAGTGGGAAATCAGTGCATCTTTGACTAATCAATTGCAATTCCTCCCTCTCCTGTCTCCTGCTCACCAGACGCTCTAGTGAGTCACTTGCCTTCATAATTTTCTTGGGAGGAAACAGGACCAGGCTATTCCCTGTTCATCTATACCACCCACTCTTCTAGACATGTGAAATCTGTCCTCAATATCATACATTAAGTTGCATTCTAGTATGCGAAGTTAGCTCTTAGTTTTAGTTACTCAGCAAGTTTCCATAAGAGCAACAGCAGTCTGACTGTTATTCCAGTAGGCAACTCAGCCTCTCTGAGATGACCTCTTGGAAACTAGATTCCCCTTGAATAGAACACCCCCTTCCCATCCACACAGGAAGGAGAAAACCAAAGTGTTGCCTAAATAGATCTAGGATTCAACACTCTAGTAAAAAATCCTGGCCCCCTGAGACATTTGGTTTCCATTTAATAAAATGCAGTAATTGGGAGTTCAGTCACTTAGATTTCTGATCAGCAAGTTGCACAGAGGGTGTCTGGCTACTAAAGCATTGGCTTCTAAGGCTAGAGAACAGATCTATCGTTAACAGCAAAGGTTTGATTTTTCCATTTTAATACATATTTAAAGGAAGTGTTTGTTATGAAGTCTGCATGAAGAATTTTAATATCACCATCTCTTTTAATTCCCTGAGCAATTCCATGAGCTAAGGAAGATTACTCCAATTTTAGAAATGCTCAGATGGCAGCTCATTAAACTGGCCCATCAAACATCACACAAATGAGCATGCTGGGGCCCCGAAGCTGACCTGTGCAATGCCATTCATTAATTGTCTCAGTGTAGAAGGTTCAGAAAAAAGACGAGCAGAATTACTTTCAGTATAAATATTGACCTTATAAATGGAAGAAAATTAACTGAGAATCCAGTAGAAGTTATGATAACTTGATTTTAAAAATAATTTCCAAATGCAGTGACAACTGAAAAATATAAGAGGGAGAAAGATCTAATGCAGGATTAGAATGAATATGAATCACATTAATAATGAATCAATTTAATATGAATTAAAAAATTAAAAATCATTAATTGCTATATCTAAAACTACAAAAGTCTTATGTAAAAAATTCTATAATGGTTTAGTAAGCCATACAAAATAGAAGAATAAGTTATGTGAAACATTTATTGAGAAATCTTAATCAATACATTTTTGGTTCTTAAGTTTAACACTAGTAGAAATAAACATATCCCAGGGTAAAATGATGTTCAAAACCAGCACAAAATGATATGAATTTTGATCTATATGTACATCTATAATCTATAACTAGTATAGTACTACTCTGCCATAAAAATAATATACTTAATTCATTTGAAGGAAAACTGATGCATTTTGAGAGCATAATGTTAAGTGCAATTAATGCAATATATAAACATTTGTAGCATTGATTCTGTTATATAAGAAATCCGCAGTAGAAACAAATTAAAGAGAAAATTAAAAATAAATCATAGGGAATAGGTAGATAAAACTTTTGCAAAAGGGATGGAGACAGGCAGATGGAGAAGGAAAGGAGCAAGTAGGATGGAGAGGGCAGAGCAGGAGAATTAAGCTGTGCTGTGCACGGGCCAACTCCTCACGTGTGTGTAATCATTATGCACTACACACATGTACTAATAAAGGAAGAATTCTAGAGAAACACATGAGAGGAAAAGTAAGTAAGTGAAAATGTAACTGGTATGGCTTGTGCTCAGATGCCCCCCTGAGACTCATGGACTCATGGTGAGATGCTCTTTGGAGGTGGCTGGATATAAGGTGGATGAACCTAGATGAAGGGTGTGTGCTCACTAAATTGGCCCACTTATTACTTTAGCTTAGTTCTGGATCTGGATAATTGGAAGCTTCATTCTGGGTCTGAGTGACACAATCACTAGACTAATGAGCTGGATGAAATACACAGGGAAAAGAAGGGAAGCAAGCTGCTGCTGGCCGCCTCCTGCCTGCCCTGCCATGGACTGTTTCTTCTCTGCCATGCTGCCCTGCCTTCAGACCAGCTGATTACGGCCTGAAGCCTCTAGCAACTGAAAGCTGAAATAAATCCTTTTCCTTTGACTTGTGTCAGACATTTTGTCCCAGCAATGGCAAAGTAATGAAAAGAGTAACAAAAGAGAAAAAGTAATAAAAGATACCACAGGAAGTTGTAAACATTCGACAATTTTTAAAAATGCTACATATGTGCTAGTTATTCACCATTTAATCACTGTGAGCTTCACATCCATCTTTTAATAACAGTATCCTTTGGTAGCTGGAGTTTTTGCAGGGGCAGAGAGAGGCAATAATTTGCAAGAAGCAATGAGAGTAAAAAAAAAAAAAACTGACTCCACTTGTTTTTCTTTTATATTATTGGTAAAAGAGGTGGAAAAAGGCACCATTTATCAAAACTGAAAGACAAGATGAAAGGAAAAATGAAGAGGTACCATGCCCATCAGCTTTCCATCTTACAGCAAACTATTTGGCATGCTAACACAGGAAACAGTTACTTTGGCTCAGAAGCATGAATGTTCCAGTTTGAGACTGGGCAGTCCCATCACTCTGAGCTGCTGGTGTAGATGTCAGGTAGCAATGGTGGTTGCCTGGAAGAGCACAGTGCTTACCTGACAACCAGAAAAACAAACAGAAAGGTAAAGATGCCGGGGTTCCACAGACCACTTTCAGGGCATGCTCCCAAGGGACACCAAACCTCCTACAAGACCCTGCCACACTGGGCATGTGAACTGCAACATAGAGATTTTCATGGCACATATGACATTCAGTCCATAGCAGGCAAGGATTTAACAACATTTTGACAAGCATAGAACCTGCTCTACAGAGAGCATATGAGGTAGAGAAGGGGCTGGATTAAATCTCGGCATGACCAAGGGCTGGCATGGTACGCCAGGGACCGAATCCTCGGCGCCTGCATCTGCCTAAGCAGGCACTTTAATCCACTCAGCTGTCTGACCGGGCCTCAAATGGAAGTTTTCACTTGTGTAGGAATTGTGAAAAATTAGAGTGAGTGCTGAAGATGGATCAGAGCATGCTTATAGGAATCCCACAAAAAATTAAATCAGTAAATGAAATAGAGCCATAGCAGGGGCCTGAAATAAGAGTAAATTGCTTTCCATCGCCATCATAGTGTCCTGTGGCACATATCAGCCTACGACACAGAATCCCAGGGGATAGTGTCACAAACCCCAAATGTAAAAGGACTTCAGTGACCTGGTAGATAGCCTGCTTGCTGCTTGCTGCTTCTCTCATTGCTGGGACATACACCCAACACTCAAATTGAGGGAAGGACTCACAGTTACTGTTCAAAACAGCCTTAATTATGTAGTGAGACCTTGGAGATTTATTTGCTCAGGAAAGAGGGTCAGTGCCTCTGTGCTGTCCAAACATCTCCTCTCTGGCCAAGGTGGCCTCAATCGCAGACACTGCCGCCCCATGTGACAGGGTCTGGAGGAAAGGCTGGGGCCCTGCCATGTCCAGGGTGATGGGCTCTACACCTCCAAGAGACTGCTGGCCTTTGCAGGGGGGGGAAGAGTGTGTGCTGCCAATTTAATGGTTTGTGTCTCTTTGGCCTAGTCCCTCAAGCCCTGCCATGGTTATGGTTCTGGTCCTGCCCCTCAAGCCATTTCCTGCTCCTCAAAGCCTTACATGAGGCTTTGAGAGGACAACTAGACACAAACCATAACACTGAGCCAGGGAGACAGTTCAGTAGAGTAAGCACTTTCCTGGCAAGCACAGGGTCCTGAGTTCAATTCCCGGTACTAAAAAAGAAAAAAGACAAACAAACAAACAAAAACAACACTGGCCTTGGTTTCCCTTTTACTAGCTCCTGTGTAAGTCTCCAAGCTCCACTCACTTCGATCTTTCTAGTCCAGGGAAGCCACAGTGGTCTTCTAAGAATCCGCTTGATCATTGTAAGTTTTTTCTCCTATCCTAGTAGCTTCCCAATGCCTATGAGAGCTTGCTTGGAGGTTCTAGCAGGGCAGTGCAGCTACTTGTATACTCTTGACCGAGGAGCAGTCCTCCTCTATCAGGGGTGGTTGTCCTCTTCGACCGGGCATGCAGCTTTGGGAGGGACACATATGGATCATTGAGGGAAGAAGGGGACACCCATCTAGCAAGCCAGATCAGCCGGATCAACCCTGATGATTAGTGGGGTGATAAATGTCGCAGCCAGCGACCCTCATATCCCCCAATGTCTATGAGACAGGCCAAAACATTAAGCTTATTTCAAAGGAAAATGTAACTCACATTATCAGTACAATTAGTCTAAAAGGAGATAACAATATTAATAATACTATAGCAGCAACAACAAAAATCCTGTCTACCTACCATGTAAGCATCCAGTATTGACAGTCTTATGGAAAATTCTGCATCATTCTATGAAAGCTTTGCCGTTTTCTTATTTTATTTATTTAAAGATTCAAAATGGCAAAAGAAAACATTAGAAATAATACAAAATTTCATTGATCAAAGTAATGGGAATTCGACAAATGTTGTATTCCATAACATTAACTTTGAATTAGTTGTTTAGGTTACTGAATATAAACCTCCTGGAAAATTGAAAAAAAAATATTTAAAGAAATTAAAAAGAAGAAAATAAAGACTGGGCATGGTGGTGGGTGCTGTAATCCCAGCACTTGGGAGGCTGAAAACAGGGGGATCACTACGAGTCCAATCTACATAGTGAGACCCTATAGACCCTGTACTAAATACATAAGAAAGAAGAAAACAAAATAAAATAATAATTTAAGCATTGTCCTGGTTACTTTTTATTCACTGCTGCGACAAACACCTGACACTCAAAATTGAAGCAAACAAAGTTTTATTTAGCTCACAGTTTGTGGAGGATTCAGTCTGGTAACAGGAGCTAGGTATTCAGGTATCTGCACTGAATTAAGGGACTCAGCAGGGAGCCAGGATTCTTAGTTTGTTAAAATCCCCATTGTGTGAGTGCACTCTCTCCCGGGCACAGTGGCAGAGGACTGAGAGCAGAGGTTCTGGCAGCAGAAGACAGTGAAGAGCACAGGGAAGGCAGGGGCGGCAGCGTCTAGCCAGCCTCTCTCCCCTGCTTGTATTATAATCCAGCTAATGAGGCTGTGGGTGTAGAACTCACCCAACATCCATGCCCTCCTCCTGCACAGAATGGGGATGCTAACAAACTAAGCATCCTGCTCCCTGCTGAGTCCCTTAATTCACTGCAGGCATCTGAATACCTAGCTCCTTTCACCATATTGGCCACGTTCAGCACTGCAGCAGGCATCCCTTGAATTGTTTCAGTCTTCAGATCCTTAAAACCTGACCTTAAAAACAGAGTACAGGAAATACAAGTCTTAAAATTTTAAAATTTCTTTAGAGTATGATTTTGGCGGGAAAAAAATTCATCCAAATCATGTGTAGTGATTGAAACAAGTAGGAAAAAGAAGGGCACAAAGATAATATAAAAGAAAACTAACTCATAGGAGAAGATTTGGCCAATCCCTAGGAAATGAACTTTCTTTTCTTTTCACTAATAAGCACTAAAATTTTGTTGCCCTGTATTAGAGCCCAGTACTTGCCTTGGCCCTAAGAGAGAAATAGAGGCTTAAACAATAACATCCATATATTCTATTTTTTTGCTCATGTTGATTCCACTGCTGGGCTTTCTTTTACCTTTATTAACATAATGTTTGCTTATTTGAAACTATTTCTAAAACTGTGAATATTCAACCACATACACACATATACTATTATATATATATATATACTAATATATGCACATATATACTTATATATCTAATATATATGCTAATATACACATATGTACACTAATATATATAACATATATATGTGTGTGTATAAATATAGACATTTGATTAAATAAACAACCAAATAAATCGATGAACAAATACATTGATGGAAAAATAACTAAGGACATGCATTGCCCTGATAGTCCAATACATTTGACTAGCTGTGGAGAAATTAGTAATCAAGAGAGCAGTTCAGTGAATGAAATGCAGACTCTCTGGGAAGGACAGGATGTGTTCACTTCTCAGTCTCCCATGCTCCTGCCTGCAGGGAACAGCCTTACTGACAACAGAACCAACTGAGTTTAGTCGCTTGGGATTCGGGTTGTCAGAAGTGGTAACCGCTGGCCAGAGGCAGTGGGCTGGAAGCCAGGAGAGCCAGCTCTTACTGTGAAAAGCCAGGCGCTTGGGGCTACAAGCAGTGAGCACTCTAAGCGTACTGACGTGTAGCTTGCAAGCACACAGGCAGGCAAGGGATGATCATTTTGCCTATAAATGTAATAAAATGATGCCTGCCAAAAGGCATACTCAAAAGACTACCCACTATTCTAATTTTACTTATTAGTATCTTCTCTGCGTACATCACTTCTAAGTTTTCATAAAAATATTTCACATTGGTAACCATCTGGACTTAGCACTACCGTAAGTGATTTCTTTTGATGAGCAAACCAATCACTGCTAAAAAAAAGAGAGAACAATAATTTTACACACAAAACTACAACCATATCTGTTTGTAAAATATAGAAAATATATAGTATATATATTAGATATATATATATATAAGTATATATGTGCATATATTAGTATATGTATATATGTGCATATATTAGTATATATATATATATAATAGTATATGTGTGTATGTGGTTGAATATTCACAGTTTTAGAAATAGTTTCAAATAAGCAAACATTATGCTAACAAATGTAAATAATATAGGTTTATGTAAAGCAGTAAATAAATTCTATGTCATGTAAGCAAGATGATATCTTTAAGTCAACAGGGATTTACAGAATGGTATGCAGCTATGTCATTGCCAAAATGCTTATTAAAGGAAACAATTATAACTGTTTTGAAGCAGAACATTATAATGAAGGCAGAACACTCACTGTGGACTTACTAAGCAGAGCCATTACTTCAAAAAGCTATTTAAACTTTAGAGTAATATATTAGTCTGATTATTGACATTTTATTATCATCACAAACACACATACATCACAAATACATAATAATGATAATTTAGGGGCAAGTTACAGCTTCATCAAAATTTAAGAAAATGAAGCATTTAGGAATACAAAACAGAAATCTGCACCACTATTTAAATATTACTAGGATTTATTTTAGATCGTTACAAATTGAAGCACTCATGCACACAAAATTAATAATATTGTTATTCTGTTATACACTCTTAAAACTAAAGACAAAATTCAAAGTAAAACTGTATTATTTCAGCATCTTATCTGTATAATGCCAATGTTTTGAAAAACTGTTTAAGTATTTAGATTCCACATGAAGCTATATGCCTTTAGAGACAATCATGCAACTGTGACTTTTATTGGCTTCAAATGACTCTGATATGCTAAGGGGCCTGCAGCCTACATCTGTGATCTATCTCCTATTAGTTTATGCACTGTTCAGAAACTTCCCGGAAGAGAGCTTGTCTGAGGCCTATTTACTTTTCCTATGAAGCATCATAGACCACAGCAAAATATGGGCCCCATGTTTACAGCAGCATGATTTTTTATAGGTAAGTCTTGGAAGCAACCCTAATGCCCATCAACAGTGGAACGAGAGACAAAGACGGTGTGGTATTTTTATATAGTGGAGTACTCAAGCTATAAAGTACAATAAACTTGAAACTTTTACAGGTAGGGACTAGGGAGATGGCTCAGTGGAATAAGTACTTCCCTGGCAAGCGCAGGGGCCTGAGTTCAATCCCGGGTTCCACAAAAAAAAAAAAAGAAAAAGAAAAGAAAAAGAAACTTTTATTGGTAGATGAATGCAAATAGAGACCATGCTCATAAGTAAATAAATTAGATTTGCTTGTGTAAACATCATGGTTTCTCCCTGTATAAGAAACTGAAAGAGTAAATAAGATCCAAAGGGCACAATAGATATTGTGAAAGGGAAGTAATTGCTCAATATGAAAGAAAAACTGGGGTGAGATAAAGGAGAAGAAAAGAAAGAAGGGAGAGAAAAGAAAACTACATATATATATATATATATATATATATATATATATATATATATATGATATAACTAAGATAATTGCATTACTAATTTCTATTAGTTCATTAAAAAGAACAGCTTGTATTTATACTATTGATTGCACTCTCATGCCTATATGTTTTAATCTGAGCAACTACTTTTTTTGAAATTCTATAACAATTGTTTTGTTTTTCTCTATAAAATAAGAAAATAAAAACTAATTTAAAAATGATTAGTTATCACTCTTCTCTAAAAGGATTAAATTGCACAAAGTATATGGAATGAATATAAAATTCAATCATGAGTGTTTACTTACAAAAAAAAATATACAAAAGGAATTGTGTTCTTAGAGATTTGTAAGTGCATCATAGCATAAAATCTCTTGTTAATGTATGGAAAAGAAGTCTAGAGCTGGCCAAATAGTGCTTACAAGCAGGCTCTGGGGCCAGGGGTTCAGTCCCCTGGCCTGCCATGTTGGCCCACCCCTGGGTCAGGCTATGACAACAATTGAGGCTGGGCGTGGTGGCGAACCCCTGTAATCTCAGCTCTTGGGAGGCTGTAAACAGGAGAATCACCTGAACACCCTTGTAGACACTTCCTTAAAAACACAGGAAAAAAAAGTCTAAGAATGAAGATATATTAGGATTTTTTTTTGCTTTCAGTTTCAAACCCAACAGTAAAATTACTGTAACAAGTCTATGTAAATAGGTCTTCATCTGGGCTGATTATTTAGGTTTAAAACTTCATTTACGAATTTGTCAAATTCAAATTTGTTTGAAATTCTGGAAGCCAGATTAAAGCTTCGTGCTTTGTAATAATGAAAACTACATTTTGACTGCTACAAGGGGGTGGCACTACTTACTAGTTTTGGTTCACCCCAAATATGCATGATGATGGTAAGTTTTCAATCACAGCTTCAGCTTTATAGCTCCTGTGCTCAGTGTTACTTCGACACAAATAGAGAAAGAACATATGTGTAAGACATAGGTACAGGAATAATTCCATAAAATTATCCTAAAACCTCTAATCTCTAACTTGTAGATTTTTTAGGTCAATGAATTTTGTGTCTCATGCCATAGCTCCTCTCTTTTGCCTTTCCAAGACGGGAACAGTTGCAAAATTAATTCCAATATTATTGCAATTCCAATATTCCAACCTAAGCCCACTAAAAAACATTTAGTTTCACAACTCATAATTCTAAATTCGATGGATAGATTTCAAAATTTAGTCTTAGAGTTTTTCTTGCTATAATTCTCTCTCACTTTCTATCTATCTCTCCCTCTCCCTCTCCCTCTCTCTCACATACACTGCCTTAACTTGTGAAATCATTTTAAAGAATCTTATGGCCAACAGTGTTTCACTTGTAAGAAAAATGGTTCTTGAGATCACATCTAGAAAGCAGTGCCGTACCATACATGGTCTTTAATCTCCCTCCTTGATTTCATGTGAATGAAAACATTGATATCATGTTTTTAACTTCTCATTCATATTAACTATGTTTCAAAATTTCTTATTAATTTCACATTTCAATTTTTTCCAGATTTCCCATTTAGGAAATAAAGGGAGATTGCCATGCATCTCCCTTTTTTAAAAATTTTTGTACAAATTTTACCCTACAGAAAATTTCACCAGTCTTCTGTCTCCTTCTTTCTCTCTCCCACCTCTCTGTGTCTCTTTCTGTTTTTCTAAATACACACACACCATAGCATAGGCACATGAGAGCGCTTGAGCACCACAAGCATACACAGGAGCACACACTTGCTGCACAGGTCAAGCCAGAGGGGTTGCTGAAGGCTACAGCTGGAAGTGTGGCCTCTTCCCTTTTCCACCTGGAGCCTCTAAACTAGTTTTAAAATACCCATGGCCTGGTGTGGAGATCTGTACCTTTAATTCCAACTACTTGGAAAGCTGAAGCAGGAGGATTGAAAAATTAAGACCAGCCAGGTGTGGTGGTGGGTACCTGCAATCCCAGCACTCAGGAAGCTGAGGCAGGAGGATCACTTCAAGTTCAAGTCTAGTCTGAATTACATAATGAAGCCCTGCCTCACAAAAACAAAAGAAAGAGAGGGAAGAAGGAAAGAAAGAAAGAAAGAAAGAAAGAAAGAAAGAAAGAAAGAAAGAAAGAAAGAAAGAAAGAAAGAAAGAGGGAGGGAGGGAGGGAGGGAGGGAAGGACGAAGGGAGGGAAGGAAGACTTAGGCCAACCTGAGCCACTTAGTGAAATCCTATCACAAAATTTAAAATTATTTTTTAAAAGTCTAGGGATTTAGCTCAGAGAGTAGTGTGTGATGACCTAGTGTATGTGAGGCCCTAGGGTTCAATTCTCAGCAATGAAAAAATGACAAGAGCTAAAAAAAGTAAAAACATGTATTTATTTTATAAGATGATGACATTGCAGTATCCTAAATTTCTTGATTGAAAGGAAGCTGAAAGCAGGGCACACTGATCTTTATTTCAAGGTCTGATACATGCTCCAAATGGAAATCATGATATGAAAATTAGTATTCTTTTCTAATTAACAGCCAGGTCTAAAATGAGAAAATGAAATCTGAAGAGTGTTTTTAATGAAGGAATTAATAACCAAACATAAAATAGGTTAGCTCTTACTTTATAAGTAGAAAGTGCACAGACATCAAGAAAACTAAATTGTCCAGAAATCCTTTGCCACTTCATTTGTTTTTCTGACTTCTATTTTTGAGCAGGCATAATTTGTTTCTCAAAAATATACTTTATTTTTACCTTACCTTTCCTGGTTGAACCAAGTTTACTTTTGAATTGTTCCCTGGCTCCACAATCATCCTTCATTCCTGTGAAACTTGACTTGAATTCTCTCTAAAATAGTATGTTTCCCTCCTTCCAGACTTCTCTTTCATGAATAAATGATAAAATCAGAAGTGTGAATCTTACCTTAATTAACTAACTTTTCTAATTAAGAAAAGACATTGGGAATTGTATATATCAAAGTACAAATCTGATTACACTTTGCTGCGGGATATGGTGTACTACAACAGCCCCATGAGCTTCCTGAGGACTGCATATAGAATCATGTCATGTTAATGCACACTAACTTTTTATAAGAAAAAATATACCTGGTTTGTAGAATCCATATTTATGGGTTTTTCCTGAATATATGTCTATTGTTTATTACTGAAACTCATGTTACCTTTCCAGCTGTCTGACATCCTGTGAGCGGGCATGGTGTCGTGGCATTAGTGAGCTCTGCATAAAAAGAACTTAACACGACCAGTCTCTAATTATTTGTCCCAAACTGGACTGAACATGATCTTTATGCTGCTTTGATATTTCATTCACTGGAGGAACGTGTGACTGGAAGGGAAAACTTTAGGGTACAATGTAAAGCTCACTTGCTAATTTATGTCCTATGTCTCAGGCAAGATCCTCTTCCCTGTACTGTCTAGCTTCAATTATGCTTTCTGACTAAGTCTATATATATATATATATATATATATATATATATATATATATATGCTAAAACACAATATTGTCAATAAATCTTTAAAGCATGGAGGAGGTAAATATTCAAAACAAAGGAACAAACAAGTAACTTTTATAACTTTGAAGTAAATATACAAACAAAATTGATATCAGGTAAGCTGATTGTCTGAATAAATTAGAACTTATTAAAAGAAAATATCTTATTAAGAAACATAACCCCATTCACTTTGTTCTGAAAATATCAAGCATGCAAAAGAATGTATCTACTTTTTTTTTTTTTTGTGGAGCCGGGAATTAAACTCAGGCCCTTGTCCTTGCCAGTCAAGCACTTACTCAACTGAGCTATCTCCCCAGCCCCATGTATCTACTTTTTAAGAAAGCTGGAAACTTAGCCCACTCATTCATTTCAAATCCTATTTCAAAAACTTCTTTCCTGAAGTGTTACTACGGATCTAGGATCTCTCTATGGAAGTACAGGAATATTATTTCCTTTTTTCTTAAATATCAGGAAAGCAGCCGATGGAAGGATTTGCAGCCTGGTCACAGAGCCTGTCGGCAGGGAGGTGGTCAGGCTTCAGTGCCCTGGAGTGCTGAGAAAGCCAAGTTTAACAGGAGTGCCCTGGAAGAGCAGACACTGGGCCACACCTCCCTGCCTGACAGCAGTGCCCTAATTGGGCGCTCCTAAGGAAGGAGTGCTTCAGAATCAGCTCTCAGCTCTTGATTTCTGCAACAGTAGACAGCGAGCGTGCCCACGAGGCAGGCTCTGATGCTCACATTCGGCCTGTCTGGGAGGCACAGTCTGGTCCCCAGCTTTTAGAACTTCTCAAAGCATTCAGATCATCAGGAACCTCTGTTGAAAATGCCAATCCCCAGATCTCCTGGCCATACACTCTCATTCTCTGGCCCGCTGAGACCTCAAAGATGTACACTGCATTTTACTTGTTCGACTTTTTCTTAGGCTACGTTAGCAAAGCACAGTGGATACCCTCAGGGTAGAGATCTGTGTATGCAAGACATCACCACAGAGATTTAGACCACACCATCAGGTGCTGCTCCTGTTCACACCCAGCGGGGCCGACAGCCACATCTGGGGGCTTCCTGTCATCAAGCGTGCTGATTTATCATTGAGACAATGTGAACAAAGGCTGTGCTGAGTCTTTCACCTTAAACTGAAAATGATTGTTTCTGTGGGTTCATGGGCTACTTCCAGGTGGTAGTTTTCAGAAAGTCATGAGCAACATCCAACTGTAATGACCGTGCAGTTATTCTTGGTTTGCCTGCATACACACGTATTTTTATCATTACACCAAATATACTGTTGATGTTGCTCAAAAACCATAGATGGTTTATTGCATCTTCATATATCCTTATAGAAAAATATATCACCCTTTAGTAACATAACTGTCAAACACTCAGTGTTGTACAATAAATGCAGAAGGGATCAAACATTTACCTATAAAAAGACCTGTGCCATCAAACTTTAGTGAGCTGAACGATGTGAGCCCTCAGTCGGCTGGTGCTTGTACAGCTCGGCCCTCCTTGGCCCAGCTGGCCTTCAGAGTGCAGTCCACACAGGATTTCATTTGATCTTCACAGGTCCACAAAACATTCTAAAGTTTCCAAAGACTGATTCATCGAATTAGCTCCGTGAGCTATAGTTTCACAGATGTTTCCCCATATGAATTTTGATTGTACTACATAAAATTGAAACAGGGCAACACATAGAAATCATAACAGCAATAATAAATCAGATCAGACTTTGAAAATGCCACTACACATATATGATCACTGTCTCCTACACGGATACACTTTCAGGATGGCACGTACTGGAGTTCAATGTTTTCCCACCGCCCCATTCGATGAACCCTTTTCTCTCCCCTCTCACAACATCAAGCTCAAGCAGCACTGAATTGTTCCTAGTTTTCCAAAAATGTCCTGCTGCCTCCTTGGAAAATATCTATGCTCACGCCGCCCCTGAGCATGGCTCTCTTCCTTCCCTCTTTTTTCTGCCTGCCGATTCATATGTTTTCCTTCAACATTCCCCTTACATTATCATCTCCCCTGGGAACTTTTCATCTCTGTACTTGGTCTATGTTACTCATTTACCGATCGAGTGCCCCCCGACTCTTAGAACCCAGAAGACAAGTCACGTACCTTATCTACCTTACTATCCTCCTGATGCTTCCTAATTGTGACAGACAATAGCCACTGGTAACCCTGAAATGTACTATTTGTAAATGACTCTTCTCCACAATTTGTTTGAATTACCTTAATAAGAGTTCAATAACTAAATTCACCAAAACTCTGATTATTCTCTTCACGTTTGACCATCCCTGTGCTCAGAGCACTTTTTCTGTGGCTGCGGAGGTCTCCAGGTCTCCCCCACACTTTCTTTTCCACAGGACTGCATAGAGCAGCTAGCAGTGAGGGCACCTGAGTCAGACTCTGGGATTCAGACCCAATTCTGTCTGTTCTGGAGGTGTGACCTTCGGCAAGGCGTTCTGTTCTCTGGGCTTCGTTACCTTCTACAAAATGAGGAGGACGCCAACTCTGCCTTGGGAGATTTTATGGGAATTAAGGAATCAGAGTGGGCAGAGTTCCTAAGACAATAACCAGGCCCTTGTAAAATCTCCATGCAGACACTTTAATAGTTGATAAATCTATTAACACTGTTCTGCCATGGAGATAATGTATAGACATAAATAATATTATTCCTATCACTTGCATTTATAACTCGGTGTGTTTCGAATAAACTCAAATGATTTACATTACTTACTATTGAGCTATTGAGACAAAACTACACGATTAAGCCTCTCAAGTTAGCACTGTCACCTAGGAGTGTAACACAGGCTGTGGACAAGTTTGTCAATTTTCTAAGAGCCACATTAACATGATATTTCCTTTACCAAACGTACCCCATGCTTTCCAGTGCAGCCTGCAACAAAAACTCATTGAGGGACTGGTGAGCATTTGCACTGGCAGCAAATCTCAAATGCAAACAGTCACATTGCTAACACTCGTTGCTGTGCAGTTCCTGACTGAAATCAGCCTGTAAAGCAGAACACGCCATCCAGGCTCATGAGCATGCAGTTTTCAGTTTTACCACTGGGTGGTGCTGAAGCCAAATGTTATAATGTAAGTTAAGTAATTTAAGTTCTGAAATTAATGCAGTTGAATCCGGCAGGACAGTTTGCCTTTGGCTTTCCCGGTTCCAAATTCATCACAAAGCTACCTGGGATGAACAAGAAGGATCAAAAAATATCATCTCGTAATTCTCTGTGATCAGATGTGTATATTTTAGGAAATATATATATTTAGGAAATTTCTGTCATTTCTATGTTTGATGCAACATATCCTTGTGAAGACATTCAGGGCTTCAGCAATACCAGTACGTCAAGAAAATCCCAGTTCTCTGATAGCAGGCATTGGGTGACTCATTTTAGGTGCAAGGCCAATGGACTTCCATCATTAATCATGCACTGCTCTTTATAACTTTATGCTTTCCACAGTATATTTAATGTTACCAGCTGAGTTGCACCTAAGATCACTTTTAATCATTTTCTTGACCAGTTCTCCACCCAAACTTCCTGAGCCCTTCCATTCCCTGACTTCTCTTAACACAGCCTCCACACACAGGATGTCCTGGGGATAGCAAACACAGGATTATTCTTCCTGGCAAAAACCCAGATAGGGAACAATGGTGCACTTTTAGGGAAAGGTGCAGTGCTTGAATTCTCCGTGTAGTCAGTTACACAAGAGTAAGTGCTTAAGAAAACCATTATTTAAAGCCAATTTATAACTTCTCCCCTTTCGCCAGTTGAGAACTCTCCCTGTCTTTTCTACTCTGCCTTGTTCTTTGCTTCTCCACTCATAGTCACACTAGGAAACCACTCCTGTTCACCTCTATGGAGCTGCTACAGCTTTGGTAAGGGGTGGCCCCAGGCATTGCACCCTGTGGGGCTCTGTTGGCTGTCTACCCAGTGACTCCTCCATATTCCTTGCTCACAACCTACAATATTTGAATGGCAGTGGGACACCTGTCTCTGAAAAAACTAAACAAAAAGAAGAATATAAATGAAGGCCCATTTTGCCTTGAAAAAAATATATATCCGCATATACAAAATAGGTAAGATAAATATATAGCTACTTTCTCTTAGCTCAATGAGAAGAAAGATTTGTACTATTAGTGTTTAGACAAGGTATCAATCACATCTGCATCTCGTACTATGAATAACTACTATGAGGACAACAATATGCAATGTATTAATTGCTGTAACTAGGGCTGGCCA
Organism: Ctenomys sociabilis; assembly: GCA_004027165.1. NCBI lineage: Eukaryota > Metazoa > Chordata > Mammalia > Rodentia > Ctenomyidae > Ctenomys > Ctenomys sociabilis. Next base: position 103,945 of record PVKA01001024.1, read on the forward strand.
AATAGCTCAGCAGGTTAAAGCTCCTGCAAGCAGATACAAGTGACAGCGGTTCGATCCCCAGGCCTGCCATGACATTCCTGCCCTTGAAGCATGCCAAGACAGCAATTGAGACTGTGCATGGTGTTGCACTACTGCAGTCCCAGCTCTTGGAAGGCTGTAAACAGGTAGATCACTATGAGTTCAGCCTAGTAGTGAAACCCTGAATTCCCTGTATACCCTTCCCTACTTTTACTTACTGTATGATAATAAAGATTAATATTGACTAAGCTGGTAGTATGTGCTACGTCTTCCTAGATCCAATGTGGTATGTACTTCCTTCCCTAAAAAAATACACACCAAAAAACTATTGTAACTGTCCTACTAACCTGTTTTGAAACTGTATCATTGCTATTTCTTTCTCAATAAAATTCATTTAAAAAAAATTGGATCTAGTAGCCATTTGCCTGGCTAATCATTCATCTCCTAGCTTCAGCCAACTAGACACAGCCATATGACACACTCAGATCTTTGAGTTATAAATGAAATACTGCCTGGGCCTCTGGGAATTTTGCTCTCCCTTAGGAAGCCTGAGACGAGTGCTGTTATCCAGCGCCTCCTGCCTTTGGTGGGTGCTGTGTGCTCCCTTGAAGCTATGAGCAAGAGACAAAAATTGCGAGCTTCACAGGAATTACAGTGCATCAGAGACTCTGTCCACGGTGCTTTGATCTGGACACAAAGCTGGAAAGCTACCTTCCCCCATGTTCACCAAACACACCACAAATGCATGCGGTCCTGATGTTTCTCTCTGTTGCTCACAGTCTGAACTCTAACCAAATGGCTTCCCAAGTACATTTTTCCTTTCTACTCTCCAGCTGAGGATCCTTCTCTCCATCCACCAGGACCGTGTGCCACTTCGCTTAGAGCCTAGCTTCAGATTTTATTTACTCTTGAGGTCAGCTGTAAAATGTGATTCTAGCTAATAAGTGCATTTCTAAATTATTATTCCATCATAAATGTGAGCAATAAATCAGTTTAAAGGTAAGGTTTCTATAATACCTGGGAACAAACAAAACCACGATTATTCTAATCAGCATTTAAATTGATCTTTGCATATTAAGAAGGGTTTTTGTAAACATTTTCATTCTCGCTCCATAAAAACTTTGAGCATTTGTTATGAGTAACATTCTATTTTCAAACTTCTGGAAATTGAGTCTTAGAATTATTGATTAATTTCAAGGCTCCAAACCTATTCTGATATAAATGTAAAAAGACTTGATATTATTATTATTATTATTATTATTATTATTATTATTATTATTATTAGTTTGATACTGGGAATTGAACTCAGGACTTTCCTTGTGCTTGGCAGGCAGACCCTATGCCACTGAACTATATCCCCAGCCCCGAGAAGACTTGATATTAAAATACCATAATTTGGAACACTTTTACATACTCTGAGTATGTTAATAAAGATTAATGCTCACTAAGCTGGTAGTGTGTGCTAAGTCTTCCTAGATCAAGGGTGGTATGTACTTATTGCATTTACTGTTCACGGTACTTGTATTGTTTGGCACCCTTGTCCTCCTTATGGAAGAAGAGAATGAGCCTCGGTCCAATGACAACCTGCCATCTTCTTCCTGCCATCAGGGCCCTCCTTCCTTGGTGCCTACATGGCTTCTTTATGCTCTTGGCTCCTAGGATGTGGGGTATTTTTGTCTTTGAACTTAAACCAAGTTTTTATGTTTCTGTCTCTCTGCTTTACTTTTTGTTCATGCCACTCCATTGGGAGTGAAAATCTCTCAAGTATCTACAACTGGCAACAACCATGAAAATATTTTGTATGAAACAATTTTTATTTATCTTCCCATTGAACTGATGTCAATAAATATTGGCTGTAGCAACCTGTCGTTTAAAAGAACTTTCTAGACTACTTGCTTAAACTTAGCTTACCATTTCTTTCACCTGGGAAGAAGGAAGGGGAACAGCAAGGGAAGGAGAAAGAAAAATAAAGAATGAAAGAAGGCTTCACAGAATCCGGGCTGAATGCTCATTAATTGCACTGTAGGGCTGTCTTCTTCAAGTGACCACATTCTGAATTGAGTTCATTACCAAGGGAGGGGAGGTAACAAAGCAATTCTATTAATACTGGACTGCCGTTCCCTCAGTCTGTAATGACTTTGTCTAACATCACTCTGTTAAAGTTAAAGCTTTTAACTGCTATATTATTATTTTAATTTAATTTGAGGCATTGTCAATGATCATTCTTCTTATTTGAGAAGATGTCCAAAGTGCGTAAGCTAATGTTTTGTTTTGTATGTGCCCACAGGGTGGCAGCAGAGACTTGAAGAGATGGAGACCGTAGCGCTGGGAAAACGTCCGAGCAGTCTCATCCAGTCACAGAGCCATCCTCACAGGTCTGGATGCGAGGATCAAATGGCAGGTATATATATTTAATGCTTAGTAAGAAAACATTGGTTAATGAGGTTTGCATGGTTAATACAAAATTCCCATTGATTCTACTGGAGGCTTAACTTCCCTGTTAGCTTTTAATAGGAACAATCTGCTGGAAATATTAATAGACCTATTGGAATGGATAATCATTACTGTAGTAGACTGGTTTACAAGATGTACATATCTATTGAAAAAATATGTGATTAATTGGAAAAAAAGTTTATAAGCAATGAAAATCATCTCTCTTTATGGCAGATTATGAAGTAAAAACAGAGAAATCTATGAGATGGTTTCAGTGGTAGCTGAGATTAACACACCAATAAGATCAGATCGTAGGAAACACAAAAAGTGAGTGATAAAATTTTTTAAAAAGTGTGTTCATACATTAAGACATTCACAAAGAAATCACAGAAAGATGTGTTTCTCAGAAAGGATCTCTGGCACTAAGAGATACATCACTATGTTTAAAGAGAAAGAAAAAAGTTGCTATATTGGCCTAATCTCTTTCACTTCTGACAGCACCACCTCCACTACCATAATGCTACTCTGGATTGGGTGGAGAAACTCAAGCCATGTGCGGACACACACACACACACACACACACACATACACACACACAATGACAAGAGGACAGCTTTGCTATGGCAAGGGCATTCCCCAGGGATGTCTAGGGCCATAAATCACCACATCACTGCAGGATACAGGCCACAACCTGTGTACGAGCCCATGTAGCTTAGGCTATGAGGACTGCAACTGTACCTCTCCCACTCCCAAATATTCTCAACACAACATCTCTTTCCTTTCCTGCCTTCAGTGGCCTCATACTATTTCAGGAGACCCCAAATGTGGCAAATAAATGGAGCTCAGTACAGATACTGCTTGGGAAGCAGAGACCGGGCAGCATGTATGCTTTGCTTTACCCGAAGGTTGTGTTGGCTACCCCAGGTGACAGGGAATAAGGCAGAGGAGGACCACAGAACAGAATATATGAAGAGAAAGGGAAAGAGAAGAGATTGCCTGGCTTGGGACTACTTATGTTTTCAGGTACACATATTTTTTCTCCTTTGTTTTTTTGAATAGAATAAGCATCTTGTAATTGAAACAAGGTGATAAGATAAATAATATCACCCTGAAAATGTTACCATGAACATAATTCTGTAAATACTTTTTAATTACAAAGGCAGGACTAATGATTTAACTTCATATTGATAAATAATTGTACAAATATATTTCCTAGATAGTAATGACAATCTTTAAAAAGCCACTTATTTTCAAAAGAGACATTCAAGCTTGTAAGAACTTAGAAGACTCAATGAAACCCTGAGTTTATGTGGTGCACTGCAAGTCAGAAAGCAAGAGGAGAAACATGGGAGCAGCCATTCTGTTTCATAAGGAAAACAATATGATGCTTTCACTTTGCTTTTCCACCTCAATATATCGATCTATTTTAAGTGAAAAATATATTAGAGGTCCAATAATGTACATCCAAATTTTTTAGTCAGGAAAATGTGAATTTCAATTATAAATCTGCCTCTTATTACATGCAGGGTTTAATTGAGGTTATTATTTTCTGAAATGAGTTGATGTAAGAACTGCCCAGCATAACAGACAAATAAGTCAGCCTTTATGCAGCGTATACAGTTTTAAAAAAAAATTAATTTGGTACAAGGTCTTGCTGTGCACCTCGGACTCCTAGTTATCTTCCTGTTTCAACCTACCCAGTGCTGGGGTTACAGGTGTGCACCACCACAGCTGGACTTGGTGACTGGCTCAGTGTGATCGTGGCAGGGCCAGCACAATGTGTAGTAACCGGGGATTAAACACTCGTCCCTGTGCTTGCTTTAGCAGGCACTTAGTTCACTGGGTTATCTTGCCGACTCTACACAGCATATACTAAATCCTCTTTCTTATCATTGTCTTTGTCATGGTGGCTATTTGTTAAGGGCTCTCTCAATGAGGCCAGTTTCTTGGGTTTGCTCTCATTAAATGACCACAAAAGGAGTGAATGAAGCTGAACATTTGGCTTAAGCAATGCTGCAGGGAAATGGAGGCCACTCGGCTAGATCCATCTCTCCATAAGTGCCAGGGAGAGGAGAAAGATTTAAAAAGAACTCAGTTTCTGAGTAAAATAGAAGAGCACAAATTCATTTGTGAGAATGGGTTACTGTAGTGAACAGACCTTTTTCTGGCTTCCTTTCATGAATTAGACATAAGTTCTTTCAGCAGGGAGCAACAGACATCAGAATAGCTGATGTGACCTTGAGAAAACTGTAGCTGCTGGCCTGATGTTGTCACTCGCTGTTCCTAATGTGAGAGGGCCAGACCTGAGAAAGCAGAAGAACCTTGGCTGGAAGATGAACCTTGACCTTCAGTGGCAATGGGGATTCTCTCACATAACCTTAGCAACCAGCTATTTGGGTGATTTGCATGTGCTGATACTGCTTCTAAGAAGAATTTGTGTCTTCAAAAACTGACAGAAAGATGACATCTTCAGTTATTTTTCCCAAGCTAAAAACATTTTCAGTTCAGAAGAGAGAGAGAAAAAAAAATGTCACTACCTCAAGGTAATAGGAGCACTGCAAGTCTAATGTTTTTCTACACAGCATTCAGAGGAGAAATGCAGATATTTTAGAAAAGACATCATCAGATTACTGATATCTACACAATAAAACATAACCACTTCAAGCAGAGTGTATGTTTCCTCAGAGAACTCCAAGCCTGTAAAGACAGTTCTAATGGAAAAATAGTAGCTACATAATTGTGGCCCTTCTTTCCTCCAAAGGATTATAATTGTATTTATGAATAAGCAAACCCACTCAGCAAAGGGTCACTGGGGGACCATGACAGGACAAGAACAATGAGAGAAAGAAAAACTGAAGTAAAGACAGGGATGTACATTGGCAGGAACCACGAACTAATAACGCAAAGCAAACAATTGGGGGAAATGTCTCTCCCAGAGAGCCTTTCCATTTCTGTATCCCCAAATCTTTGTTCTCATTCCCACATGCACAATGCCCAAATACACAGGCTGACCTTTTCTTTTCAAAAAGAATATGATTCTCTAGCCTATCCTGCATGACTACCCTTTCTTTGATTGGTCGAATATGCATCTAAGGTAATACTTTTATGCATTATCTAACTCATTCTCATTCCTAATTCATTTGTTTATTCATTCTTGCCTCTGTTTTATTTTTATTTTCATTTATTTTATTGAAGAACAAATAGCAATGAGACAGTATAAAGACTGATTAACAGGACAGATTTGATAAATTAATACATTGCAAACTTTTTGTACTGTTTTGGTATCGTATAATGTGCGTACATGATATTGTACATACGGAAATTATTATAGCAAATGTCTCTAATCAGTGAATTAAGAGAGTGTAGCTGTTTACTTATCTTATTTTTTATACCTGAATTATATCACAGATTCAATAATTAATACTTTCTACCTTGTTATTTTCCTAGTGGTTGTCCATAGTACTAGAAGCCGACATAATATCTTGTCCACCCACTGTTAGTGCAAATCTTGCTTCTCATAAAATTATGCAGAAGCATGGCATATTTATCCCAACTGTACTGTTTATACACACACATATTATTCTTCCTTTGCATACCCTTTTTTTTGTCTACATCTGTCAAAGATGGACACTGCATTTTCATTAAACACCCAATTTAGGTGTCTGAACTCGGTGACACAGTCCAACACAACCCAGAATTCCACCATAATAGTGAGTTATCTGAAGAAGTTGTTGACAATAGCCATTTAAAACTCAACTTACTATTATGGCCCCACATTATGTACCTCATTTTTATACTTTTCTGCTGGATGGCTAAGACCGAGATAGATCAAGACCTGTATACCAAAAGATGTAGCTTTTGTTTCTGATGATGTCAGTGAAGTCCTCTCAGGAGGATCTTGTAATCCTGTACCTTACTTTGTAGGTCCTTTGTCTGTGTCAGCCATGTGGACGAGTCACAGCCAATGCTTGACCAGTTTGCTCTCTGTGAGAGTCTAAGAGAAAGTTTTCTCTCCATGTGACTCTCCCCAGGCACATGATAGATCATCAGTCTCTTTCCTCTGTGGCTCCATAATCCCCTTGGTCAGAAAATTTGGATTACAACTGAGTTTCATGATGTTACAGTACAGGTTCACCTGTGTCCTGAGTCTTCACTGACCTTGAATGGCTAGGGCCAAAATGTTGGCTGGCCTTGCAGCTCTTCTATTTCTCCAACTTTGATCTGTGAACTTAGGTTGTTAACCATCCAGAAGAAAAGCTGATTAGTATCCTACAGAATATGCCATTCACTTTGCCCTAATTATCTGACTCAATTGTTTTTAGTTGTTGTACATTTCTATTTGTATTTCTTCTTTTGACTTCTTATACTAGGGAGACTATACAATATTTGCACATGTGTATCTGGTTTATTTCACTTACAAGTATATGTTCAAGTGGCATCCACTTCAATATAAATGCTTCCAGTTTATCATTCTTTATAGCTGAGTAATACATTATATAGAAATACCACATCATTTTCAACCACTCCTCATGTGACCGACATTTTGGTTGTTTCCAAGATTTTGCTATCACAAATTGTGCTGCTATAAACATAGGTACACATATGTCACTATGATATAATGTTTTCAGTTCCTTTGGGAAAATTCCCAGTAGGGGGATAGCTGGCTTGAATGGGATTTCCAGTCCTACTGTTTTGAGGAGTCTGCACACTGACCTCCACAATGGTTGTACCAGTCTATATTCCCACCAGCAGTGGAGAAGTGTTCCCTTTTCCCCACAACCTCTCCAATTTGTTTGCTATTGGTTGATTTCCTTATGATAGCCATTCTTTCTGGAGTGAGATGGTATCTCAGTGTTGTTTTTATTTGCATTTCATATGGATGGTCATAATGTGGAGCATTTTTTCATATATTTATTTGATTCTTTAATTTTGTCCTCTGAGAAGTGTGTATTTGAGCCTTGCCTCTGTTTTAAAAAGTGTATGTGTTTGATGCAGCTACTACTTATTTTCTAGATTTACCTAGAGCATCTCGTTCTTTGTAGTCAAACCACCCTGAATTTCCTTCACTCCCCTGAACATTCCCTTTACAGGAAACCATTGCCCCCTTCTGTGGCATGGTAGTTTCCATTTACACTTTCGGACTTTGCTTAACCATTAATTTTCTAGAGAAGATTCCCCTAAGCCTTCCTGATAGTTTCATGCTCCTTTATTTGGAAAAACTCTCTAATTCTCGATTCTCTGACATTCATTGCTTTCAGTGGCTGCTCTGGTTTGACAGGTTTCCTCAAAAGACATGTGGTGAAAATACGTTAACTTGGGAGCCGTGGAGATGGTTCAGTAGAATAAGCACTTGCCTGGCAAGCTCAAGGACCAGAGTTCAATCCAAGGTTCTGCCAAAAATAAATAAATAAATAATATATGAGCTCCAAGAGAGGGGTACCAGGGTCCAGATGGATTAATGCCACAACAGTGAGTTCCTATGGACAGGTTTGGGCCCTCTTGGCCTCTCCAGTACTCCACTGTCCTTTTGTTTTCTTCAGTGAGATAAAAAGGCCTTAACCAAAAGTTAGTTCCTTAATACTGAGCTTGCCAGTCTGCATAAGTCTCTGTTTGTTGCAAATTCTCCATCATACACAATTCTACTGTAACAGCACAACATAGATTGACATACTGAATCATGTCTGTTTTGTGTAGCAGAATGTTAGCATCTTACAAATCATTTTTGGAGAGTAGCTCAGGTTATGATTATTAAGTGAGAAAAAATACATAATTCCAAAGACTGGTTGATGAATTGAAAACAATTTTTAAAAGCCTTCTGTAAGTTCTACGCATGAGCAGTATGCTATGCTAAACAAGAACTGAGCTATGCTAAACCAGAACTGCGCAGGATGGTAGAGAAAACCGTTTGTTGACCTAAAGAACTATGCTTGTACCACTTCTTAAAGCTGAATGCTGACTCAAAACACTGAGTAATCCAACTCTAATGAGTCTTCTGTAATCGGCCTTAGAGACCACCATGGATACCTGACTAAAAGATAGACTAACCAGTTCCTACATGGGAAATTCTTCTTCCCTTCTTCTACAGAAATTTATGACAGAGACTGAGAAGTATGCTGGAGGAGACAAGCATGGCAGAAATGCCTCCCTCTTCTCTTTCATATTCCCCAAATAAAATCTGTGGTTGGCAAAATTCATCAGAATCAGTCAATATGTAAGCATGTAAAGGAGAGCTTTGTATCTATCTATTCTGCTGTAGCCATCTTATCTGAAGAACACTCAAATCTACCGCCTTCTTTGAGCAACAGAATAAGTGAAGCCTGGTGCCATCAGAGATCTTAGATGCATCCTTGTCTATAGTGTGGAAAAAAGTGCACCATGAGGATAATAAAGATTGGAGGATTAAGAAAATGGCCAGAATGTCCAGAGAATGGGATACAAAGCACCCAGGGGAAAAATGAATGCATCTTCTGCCAAGTTAATTGAACACTTGACTAATGTGAGAGAGGATCTCCGTGCCAATTTGTGAAGGTAAAGGAAATGCTGAAACATGCACTGTAGATAGCATTGGAAGTGTTCACTGAAGGTAGGACCTCAATGAAGTTGAATATGAACTAAATATCTATTTCCAGTGAAACTATGAGCACAATATTTTCAGAGGTAACTATGCTAGAGTACAGCATGTGACCTCTTTCTTTTAGATAACCTTGAACAAAGATATCGAGATTTTTCTCATTTCCTCCCCTTGTTTCTCATATTAGAGGAGCTGGACCAAAAACTGAAGGGGGTTGAGCACAGAATTCTAACCCAAAATGTGGTGGAGAGGTTAAACTTTAATATTTGAAATTGACCAGAAATTTTTAGAATATTTCTCAGATGTTAAAGGAGAGGAAGAAATTTGGGAGTATTAAAATTTAAAACTATTATTATAAGAAAAAAAAACTAGCTACAATGAATTGAGTTTTTTTAATAAACAGGAATTTTTCTGATTGACACTGTTTTTTTTTTTAATCTCAGTCTTCAAGATCAAAGACTTGCCCTTAACTAATTCTATAAGAGCAGCTCTGTTGCAGAAATATTGATGCTAGGACAGTACTTGAAGAATGCTTGAATCACAATTTCAAATCTTGTCCAATAGAATAATGAGTGAACACTCTATCAGGGTAATACACTTGAAGTTTACAGTCCTTTCACAATCACCATCTCTGCACAAACAATCTCTTGTGATGTATTGCACATACATCAAATAAGCAGAACTGCCATAAACGCTACTACATTTATTGTGAAATCTGCCTTATGCGCATCTTATCCTCTTTATTCTGTACCCCAGATAAATGGATAAAAAAATGTGGTACTTACACATAATGGATTGTTGCTCTGCCATAAAGACAGATAAACTCAAGTCATTTGTAGAAAAATGGATGCATAATTTAAAGTGAAATTAATCAGGCACACAAGCTTTAATGTTGTGTAGTGTGTCTTATATAAAACACTTGAATTATAAATAAAATGAAGGAAGGAAGCAAGATAAGTGGAGGAAAGGAGAAATAAGGTGTGGATGGACTTCTACGGACTCCACACAAGGGATGGAAACATACTGCAAACATGCATGAAGAGCAAAAATGATGAGAATATCCTGTAGCAGGGACACCTCATATGTAGAGCCAAAGCTCTGAAGAATTCAGGAGCCCTCCCCCAAGGTCCACGCTAATAGGACAGTAATGTGTCATTTCACATCTTAGGTCTTTTATATTCTAACGTCCACATCTACTCCATCCTCTCACATGCTTCCCACTGTGTCCCATCTCTGCATGCCGAATGAGATGAAACGCAGCATGCCCACTCACTGCATTAAACATTCATTGACTGTCCAACGACATCTAAATTTGATAACAGATTCAGGGAGATGGATCAGGCCGGGCCACAGACAGATAAATGAGGGCACCCACATCTCAAATTCAACATAACCCTCAGGAGCTAGTTAAAGAAAATATCTTTCTTTCTTCTTTTTTTTTCATGCACTGTTAGTTCAAGACTCCTAAACCTGTCATAATTTTTTAAATTTAATTTTATTTTGAAGATTAAAAACAGAAGCGAAAACAAGTAGAGAATAGAAAGAAACAGGGTAACATACAGCACTATGTATGTTTCAGATTTTCAGAACAGGAATATTTAATTAACAGTGGCTGATATACTATCTATTTTTATCATAAAATATGTTGCTCAGATTAACAGATATACAAATTGAGCAAATAATCAAATATAACTTAATGATTAAACAACATAGATGGAAAAAAGGGGAGAACCTGCAAGTATATATACAAGAGGGCTGAGATGATTTTACTAATAATTTCCATCAGTTTTTTTAAAATACCAGTTAAGCTTTAGAATTTTCACCTTGACTAACTCCATATGCTGATATCTGAAATCTGAGTAAGTACACTGAAGACAGCAATTTGTAATAGAAAACCCATGATTGAATTCCTCTCATCTTGGTTTTCTAAATGTGTACCATTTCTAAAGTCTTATCAACTATTATAATCTCTTCAAAAAATAACAATAAGGCAAGGAAAAAAATGGAAGTTTTTCCATTTCTGTTTTTTTACAGTAGAAGACACTAGCCCTTCCTGTCATGAAGGAAACACAATAGGCTGAATGGCTGCCCGAGTGCAGAGAGATACAGTAGGTGCAATGGGGTTAGTGGGCCAGGGCAAAAGGAGAATAGAGCAGAGAGTATTGATCAGTTAGACCCCAGAGATTCCAGTCCCTGTTCAACTCTCAGATCCTCCATGCTGTGAGGCCCAAGCATATATAGGCAGGACCTGAAATTGTATGTCCTCACTACCAAGGGAGGAAACACTCTTGTTCACTGCTGCTACTAGAAACTGCTATAGACTGGTAATTTATAAGCAGCAGAAGTTTATCTAGCTCATGTTACAGGGAACACCTTTAGTCATGGACTTCTTACTGCATAATAATGTGGGAATGGTGTCACATGGAAGAACGACATGCAGGAGAAATAAAGTGGTTTAGAATCCCTCATCTTATGACAAACTTTTTTTTTTTCTGTATTTTTAGGGAAGGCTTTGCAGGGTGTTCAGGGTCTTACTACTATATCAGAATCATAGTGATTCACCTGTTTACAGTTTCCCAAGAGCTGATATTACAGGCACAGTCCACCATGCCCATTCTCAAATGCCTCCTCAGAGGCCTGGGGGTGGGGCCAACATGGCAGATCCAGGGATTGAACTCCTGGCCCCTGAGCGTGCTTGCAGGCATTTTAATCCACTGAGCTATTTGGCCGGCCCACTCTTATGAAAAATTTACTCCTATGGTAACTAACCCACTTTCACAATAACACTCTCAATTTACTCATTAGGATTGGGGCTCTATGATAGAAATTTGCATTAGGATTCATTCCAATACTTGAATTTTGGGAGACATATTCAAAATGCAGTGGTGGGTATTCCTATACTACAATGCAGCAAGCATAGTGTTCTTGGGGCTGGGGAGATAGCTCAGTAGCATAAGAGCTTCCCTGCCAAGTGCAAGGGCCTGAGTTCAATCCCTGGTTTCACGAAAACAAAACAACCATAGTGTTCTTTTTTTCTGATTCAGGAATGGACTGATAGCAGTCTTCACTATGAATTAAGATCTTTAACTTATCTATGTGATAGCAGATCAGCCAAGTCTAAAACTTCTTGAATTGGGGCCTCACTGTGAGTGTATAATTGGAGACACCGCAAGAGAGGACCCCCAAATTTGCCTTCAGCCCAAGAGGAGAGAATTTGAGCCCTCCTCCATAGCATGCTTAGATTGAAGAACAGCTGAGATTTATTGAGTGCCTCTTGTCCTGTTAGAGCACTGTAATTCATTCAATTAGTCCCCACAAGAAACCTGTGAGAAGGGACTTACTATTATTAAATCTGTTTAGTCCCTGAGTGAGCTGAAGAATAGGCAGATCCAGTCCCTTGTCCAATGTCACTCCTATAGACAAACTTTGTATGGCTCCACCATATACATCTTGAAGTATCAAGAATATCTGTCAACATCAAGCCTCAAGGTGAAGCTACTAGGACGTAGGGTCTTTGAGAGATGATTAACTCATAATGGTGATATGTTTTTAAATGAGGTCAGTGCCTTTGCATGAGACCCCATTGCTCTTCGGCCTAATTTTCTGTCTAGGAAGAGGTGATGTCTTAGCATGATGTATAATGGTCAATAAATAATATGTAATGGCAAAAAATTTTTATAAGACAATTGATTCCTACTTTTACTTGTACATTGTACAGCTAACTTTTAAATTTAAAAATATCCTATCTGTTCTCCCAAGAGAATAACTTAGGCAAACATTTCTACACCCTTGTTTCAATCTACTTTGACCTAAATGGATGATATTTATAGACTGTTTCAATTTGGGGAAGAAAGATTCCTGGGCTGACTTCTATGAGGTGAAAATGTATGATGTTCAGGCATACAAAGATACTGGCGCATTCTTAATTTATTCCATTATCTTTTAATTAAATTGCCCTCTATTATCATTTCCTGAAGCAGGATTGTGAACTTGATGGAGCTTAGAATCTAGCATCCAGGGCTTTGGTCGTGATCACTACATCTTCAAAATTCAATTGTCTCTTAGAGTTTTATCTCTTCTATGCCTCTCAGTGCCATCTGCAACTGTACCCAGCTCTGAAGCTGGTACAACTTCATAAATTTTGCATCCTCAAAGGGTACCCAATGGCTTGCAAGCTATTATTAGTGTATATCCAGCAAGAAACATAATGCATACATTTTGCTGAGTATTAACTGAATTAAAAGAATGGAGTATTGTTGTACAGTTCTCAAAATGAGAATTCTTGTTTTCTTGTATGTACACTTGCCTTCAATGTGTACAGTGGGATGAACACAGATACCTCTGATTACCACATTTGGTTGCTTTAAATATTCAAATAATATACAATAGAAACTTTGCAAACAGGCTGAGAAATAATTACTATGCAGTGTTGGAGCTGTTCTGTTTGTGTCCCGTATGGAAATTGCACAGAGATATCCACAATAACATATCTAAAAATCAAACTCAAGATGTCCCACATGATTATTTTACTATGTCTCCTTCGACCCTCTTTTCTAACCGAGCAATAGCACCATTGTCATTATGTACTTGTATCAAAAACAGGCATAGAGGGAGGTCCGCTCATCCTCTGCTTCTTGCATTGCCCATCTGTCAACAAGGTTCAGAATCCCTCTCTCACAGTGAGGTCCACAGCTCAACCATATCCAGCCTGGATTCCTGAAAGAGCTTCCTAAGCTTTTTCACTTTCATTCTCAACCACCTCCTACTTTCTCTGCAGTGCAGCTACAGCAATTTCTACCCATGAGTTGAGTGAAAGTTGTTTCAATGGCTTATCTGTTTCACAAGCCCTGGAAACATCTTGAGAGCATGTGCAGATTGCAAGAGACTACACTCCCCTGTGGAGGCTAATATAGAAAACTGCAGGCCATTTAAATTCCTGGAAGGCTGGTGTCTTAAGACACTCTATCATCCTGCCTGCCTGCCAGAGGGTGAGTGGGTAACGTAGCATACTTTTGAGAGGCATATTGAATGTTAATTACTTCAACCTGTGTCTATCACAGTTATGCTGTATTAATAGAAGTAAATGAGTTGACAGCTGATTGAAAAATAAAAGACTATTTTACTGTAATATGCATTAGGATATTTTACTTCAGTCTACACATTATCATACCCAAGTCAAATGAATGAGAAGCTGCACTTAACTCTTTAGAGAAGCCAGAAAAAAATACAGAATAACAATGGCATTGCATTTTTATACCTCTTTCAAGAGCTTTTTACATGAATAATATTATTGTAAATAAATTTGTAAATAAATTAGTGCAATGAATCTGTCATAGCATCATCTCACCTAAGTCAGTGAAGCAAAACATAGTAATAATAATGAAGACAAGCAAGGCGTGGTGGTGCATGCCTGTAATCCCAGCACTCAGGAGGCTGAGGCAGGAGGATTGTGAGTTCAAGACCAGCCTGAGCTACAAAGTGAGCTTGAGGCCAGACTGAACTGCATAGTGAGACCCTGTCTCAAAAAGACAAAAAAATAAAATAATAATAATCAAGACAAATAAATGCAACCCATCCCCGATGTTACCACCTTATCTCATGCATCTGTAGCAAAGTGTTTTTAACCTTACATTCTGTGTTCAAATACTGTATCTACTAGATCCTTTATGTTTGGTATCTAATTTACCTCTCAAGGGTTTGAGGATTGGATCCAAAAAGTGAGTTGGAAATCTATTAGACCTACATTAGGTTATTCAGTAGATCAATAAGTTATTATGTATAAAGCACTTAGAAGGTCACTTAGCATATAGTAGAATATATATATTTTGCCCCTCTTCCTATGATGTAAGTTTTTGTGTCTGCTGAAAGCTCACTTACTGAATCCTGGACACCAAGCTGTTGGTGTAAGTCAATGGTATCTTTCAGAGATGATTAGATACCAAAGGCAGAGCCCTCGAAACTGGTACTGATGCCTTATAAAGTAGAGCTTGCCCTAGTCATGTGAAGTTACAGAGAGAAGACTGGCCCTCATGACACATCACAGTTAAGACTTCCCAGCCTCAGGAACTGTGAGAAATGCATTTTCTCCACTTATCAGCCACCCATTCTACAGAATTTTTATACAATACAAATAGACTTAGTTTTATCTGTCAGTACCTGAGTGTGATAGGTGACTCATTCAATGCGTTCTCTTTTTTTATAACCATTGTCAAATGTTTTATTCAATAGAAACATGCATTTACAATGGTAATTTGACACAGTTTAGTCCAAAATAAAACTCATGAATACCACTGATGCCCTAATCCTGTGCATGTCCTGTTGCCTTTGGTTTGCTTGTCATCTGTCCCTTGAAGCAGTCCTGTACCATAGTACAGGCCATGACAGGGAGACAGACAAGACAGACAGACAGACAGAGACAGACAGAAAGACAGAAAAATGGACAGAGACAGAGAAAGAGAAAGAGAAAGCATATTCTCTTATGGCTGGTAAGTATAATATCATTAGTTTATTTTAAAATAAACTGAGATCATATGTACCACAGAGATTTGTAGTTCTACATTAAAAATCCTAAATCTTTTCTCCCCATTATACTCCCATGCCTTCTTCCTCTCCTTCTCTAAAAAAGCTCTGTTTCCATCTTTTCATCATATTTGATTTTTGTTCAAATTTTGCCTCATCCCACTTCATAAATATCCACATCCCAGTGGATACACAGCAACCAGCATATGAACAAGAAAGAAAGAATTACTTATGAAAAGAAGGAATAATTTAAACTCAAAAAATCTTGAAAGAAGATGTCCCAGTTAGATTTTTGCAAAAATGCATAAATTCTACACAATATTTGCAAAAATATTCATACTGCACTTAATTTTTTATATCATTTCTCTGCAGTGACACAGAAAGATTCTTCAAGGCTAAAATTCTCATTTCTAGTTTTTATTTGGACTGTTCTGCAAATAAATGTTGAATCAACATTTTTACTTCAGAGAAAATACGTAATTATTGTCTCAGTTACTCTTCTCTCATTGCTGAGACAAATACCCTCCACTTAAAATGAAGGAAGGAAAGGTTTATTTAGCTCGCAGTTGCAGGAGGTTTCAGTCCATACTCGGCTGGCTTGGCAGCAGACTGTACCATGGCAGAGGACAGCAGTTCATGCCAAGGCAAAGGAGCAGAGAACACAACGGAGAAGTATGATGGCCACAGACAACGAGTCTGTCTCCCTTATACTGCATTCAGCCCATCTGCCCCAGGCTAGG
This sequence comes from Ctenomys sociabilis, assembly GCA_004027165.1. NCBI lineage: Eukaryota > Metazoa > Chordata > Mammalia > Rodentia > Ctenomyidae > Ctenomys > Ctenomys sociabilis. The sequence continues at coordinate 120,226 of PVKA01001024.1, forward strand.
TGCAGTGCTCGTACCCGTAATCCCAGCAGCACTAACACCCATAATCCCAGTGGATCACGGAGTTAATCACAAATTCTAGAAGTCCTCCCCATGATTGCATGAAGCTTTAGGGGACAACTAGACTTAAACCGTTAACAATTTTTTTTCCCCAATACTCACAAGAAAAGCAAATAAAATATACTTTATGAAGTAATGTTCATCTTAGTGGTATGCTTTTTCATATAGTTGCCCTTATTTTTCAAAACCTGCAAGATCATTTTTATTGAGACACCAACAGTGTAACCATTTACTTTATAGTTGGGCTCCTAGCTGTTGTCCTGAAACTCGTACACCTGTTCTTGTAGTCATATTAGACAGAAGATATAGAAATGAAGAAAGACGCATAGACCATGATTCTTTACTTCTTTCAATGGAAGCTTTGTATAAATGAATTGTAGAATAGCAATTCAATCTTTAATTTATTGTTGTAAATTAGTAATTATTTCCTCTCTATTATTTACAGTCATTAGTAATCAGGTAAAGGAAGTTCTTGTTTTGAAATTAAATTGTATTAAGCTTAGAAATTACAGCAAAGAAAACTAAAGTAATTTAATATATATAATTAAATCAAGAAATTAGACAGATTCGTTTATTGGAAGCTACCTTGGGTTTTTGATATATGGTTAAATATATGAAAATATAAAAGGATGAAGACCTGGACAAGTCTGTAGGTAAGCACCTAATAATTTTTTCATCTGTGTGTGACAAAACTGAAAACCTCATTTGAATTCATTTCTCTAATGCCGTATCACTCATTACCACATAACTGCATCATAAAGGACACAATATGAATAAAACTTCAGTGAGATCCAGGGACCGATACTCAAGCATAATGGATGTTATTTTACAGAACCTGCACTTTATTATTTTCACCTATATAGAATTCTACAAGCAGATAGTAAGAATTTTAAAGAAACATACTGAAAAAATCACAAATCTCACCTGTCCTTTTTTCCAACATTATCTGGTAAGTTTTAATGAAATGATCAAACAATTAAGGAGTTTTTTTTTTTTTTTTCTTACTGGATACAACCTACAACAAAATGCAAAAGAGCTTTTGAGAAAAATGACTTCATTGTTTTCAGAGTACAGGCTTACTGAGGCTGATGGTGTTCCTGTAAGCCTTTCCTGCATGCATCTACATGCCGTACTCAGGAGGCCACAATTTCATGTGCAACTTTTTGAGCCTAGTAATTAGGACCCCACCGGCCCCAGCTCTGTCCAGCACAGTCCCCACTGTGAGGGTAAATGAATACATGAGTCCGAAAGTAGAACAAATGCAAAACCACCAAGGCATCCTAAAGTATCGCCACAGTCATTCTGATAGTCACCTACTCTTCTCCTTACACTGTGCCCTATACTTCAAACCAAGCAGTAAGAAGATGACCAGCGATGTATGCTTCCTCTGCCTGAGTCATGCAGGCCTCAGCATCTATGCTTAGGAAGACAAATTGCCTGACCATGGGCAGTAGAAAAGCTAGGTTCAAGTTCTGGACCTGGCATTTCTAGTAGGTTACCTATAACATTGAGGATTTTAATTGGTAAAATTGGAATAAAGCGTCCAATGAAGTCTATTACGTGTGTGAAACATATGAAAAATATAAATACTTACAGTAGTTAGCACAGAAAAAGAGTGCTCAAAAGCATTAAGATATTTTAAATGTCAATATTATGGCAGAGTTTAATAGGTAAATTAAAAAAATAAGCTAATACTTGGAAGAACTTGACTATTTCAGATTTAAAAACTAAACGTGTATAATCACAAAAATATAAAAATAGGACAATCACATTAAGTAACATATAATCAGACTTCCCCAAATCCAGCTGCATTTCTCTCTAATTAACAGAATCAGAGAGGTGAGGCCTCACACTGTAACCACTGTCCCCTGGGTCCCACCACCATCTGCTCCTATGTTTGCTGTTCCCTGAAGGTCAGGGTTTGGGGACAAGTCCCATCAGTGTGGCCTGAGCACTGCCTGCGAAAAACACTTTCCTATCTTCTTGAACAAATTGCCATGGGGTCATTGCTCATCAGCACTTCATTTTAATACATTATCATCAAGTTACAAGGATTAGTGTTATAAATAACTAATTAAAGTGCTGAATTAAATGGCACTCAGCAGTCACCACCTTTGGCAGAGCATAGTCATAGGTCCTCCTGGCTCAGATCCATAGTTCTTCAGATTAGCTTCTCAGCTTTACATGATCGCAATCCGGTATGCATTTCATAGCTGCCCTAAGGGTCACTAGTATGAATTGCAATGTGTAGTATTTTTGTGTAGAGGCTGTAAGGGCTGACTGTGTGCTACTTGAGCCCTCAGAGTCATATGTATCATCCTCCAAAGAAACAGAAGCTCTGTTTGGGGGATGTGGCTCCACTAGAAACCTTTGCAAGTGGTCATGTGACACTGTCCCAATCAGTGAAAAGTACAAGCCCTCTTCCAATTTCTGCACGTTGAGAAATTGCAGAAATTTCAGGCTGAGCTTCCCTTCATGTTTTGTCTGTTCCTTCCTTGGCCTAGCACAGGAAAGGAAAGGTACAGTGTAGCAGCTGTTTGGGATTATGAAGATGAAAGTAAGAAGGTTGGGACAGAATAAAGACTGGTTCAGAGTTTAGGTAGCAGTGAGATTTGCTGCACAATCATGGTTTATGAGCACCTACTAAAAACAGAAGGGTGAGGCTCAGCTGAGAGTCAGCCTTAGAATGAGAAGAAAAAAAAAAAAAGACTCTTAAGTTCTGCTGGGTTGGAAGTATAGTTTAGTGTTCTAATGTACATTATAATGCATTATGATGAACGGACTGCTGAGCTCAAACTCAAGCAAAATCAACAGCCAGCAAAACAGAAACAATAGCTTTTTTCAAATACAGGTAAGAGAAAAGTACATAAAATACACTACAAGTTCCAGAGCCCACAGCTCACCCAATGATGTGATATAGACAATAAGAACAGATGGCAAAGTTTCAGGCAGACTTGCTTAGGGGCAGAGTGGTTTAGGAAAGTCCACACTTCAGTCAAGAAAACTCAGTTTCCAGGTGTAAGGAAGGAATTACAGCCAGGACTAATGTAAATTTGTAACAATCAAACTCCCTACTCTTTTTTATCTGCTCAACAAGGGTTTAATGTAATAAAATATTCTTCGATCTCTTTCCAAGCATGTTATACTTTCTAATAGCCCTCTCAGCACCAGTAAATCTTTATATTCCTTTGCATGGTGCTAAGCAGAGGAAATTGGGAATAATTATCAAGAGATACATTATCATTAATATTATGTCTCACACATCATCATGGGCATTTATGAGATAAAATACAAGAGCAATGTTTCTGTGCAAAGCTGAGGAGGCTTCGTCTTTTTAAATATTTAGTTTACTGTAGTATGTTCTGGAAACAAGCTTTGCTCAACTCACTGAAAACTGATAAATTTAATCAGCTGAGATTCACAACTGGTAGGAAACAGAAGTCTTCTTACTTAGTCGTCATGCCACTGTATGGTAATTAGTAGGTAGCACACATGGGTTCTTACCAAGCACTGTCCAGCGTACCCTATGCAACATATAGAGGAGCTCACCAAATTCCCAAACTCGAAAACCCTGTGCCATTACGATGTTCATTGCTCAGTCCTATGCACAGAAGGCTGTATTTCTTAATCTCCTTAAGACTAAGATTATATCAGTCAGTAAGATACAGTAAGTCCTGAATTTACAAGCAAGTTTTGCCTTCTGTTCTGGGAGAATGTTCCTCAATCTGATTCTTTCATAAGTGGAACAGTGAATCTTATGCACTTTTGACACAAATATACACCACGTACTGCTTTGCACTTGCTGGCATCCCGGCCACACCACCCTCACTTGTCCTCCTGCCGCTAGCCATTGTGGGCTCTGACTGAGCACTGCGCTACTGCATACTTCCACATTGTAGAGTCAGCACACAGCAGGACAATTGTCTGGCAGACAAGTTTGTTATTTTTGTGATTCCTTCATTTACAAATATTCATACTGTGAGCTCCTGGCCCATCTGAAAATTTGCAACTCAAATACTGGTGAGTCTCAGACATTCTGTATTTCAATAAGTATTCTGGAGCCAGTATTTTGCACATTATAATTTTGTTGGATGAAACATCTGCTGGAATCTCTACATTTCTTGGAATTCAAAGTTATGCAGATTTATGTTGAAAATTAAGCCCTACACAAACCAGAAATAGAGAAAGTCAAAACATTATAATGTTCTTCTTTAATGCTTTTTAAACTTCTAATTCAATTTTCTCAGTAATTATCTTTAAAGCTTTAATTCTTTAAATATTTTGTTTCTGTATATTCTGATACATTAATATTTAAGTTGTGAGTAATTGCATTCTGAATGAATGCGACTAATATTAAATTTTAAGGTATCGGAAATATTTTAGCAATAATTTGGTAGGTAGTTGTTGATAGTAGAATAAATTAATCCACAAGGGCAGCAGTACAATGACTGTGAGCTTCTGCATCTTTATAAAGGTCTTATAAATACACAGGAGTAGGTATTTAGGCTAATCCAGATTACTGAAGAAATGAATATCAAAAGGCTTAAATAAGCCTAAATCATTTATTCATTCAAAAGTATTTTTATTTATTTATGTATTTACTTTTTATTGCAGTGTTGAGGATGGCACTCAAGCTTCCTTACCTGTTAGCAAGTCCTTCATCATTAAGTTACACCTCAAGCCCTGTCAGTAACATTATTAAGGACCAAGTTAAATAAGAAATACAGCAATTCCTGAATGTACTAGTGAAAAATGAGCAGACATTTTTGTCTGTAATCCCTGAACTATAGACAGTAGTATGGTGAACACAGGTAATGAAATCCCTGGCTTTCTGGTCTAAGCATAGGAAAGGTCACAAGGTTCATTTCCAGGGGCTTCAGGGTAGATGATCGTTGATGACCCTGGCACAGGAAGGAAGTGCCATTCTTGGCAGCTGTGACTGGGTGCTCTTGGGAGAGCATTTCTCTCTAAGCTATCAGCAGAAGCAGAGCACTGGTCACTTGAGTTCTGTATGAAGGGGGGTTTTAGCATCCCTTTTCTCCTTATTAATCTTGCTTTCCAACTGAACAGCAATGTGTTTATCTTGCCTCAGATGGAATTAGAGTGTAAGGATGACTCCTGCTGGAAAAGGTAGAAATCGTGTGTCTATAACAACAAAAAGAGAGAGAGAGAGAGATGGCAATGGGGTTAGAATAAAAGAACACTACTTCTTGGAATAAGACTATTGTCTGCATGCTCCCATTGGTTTAAACATGTTTTATTCTATTTTAGGTGCAAAATACATGAAGCAGTTAGTGGTCAGTGATAACATGACAAAAACATTCTCCTTCTTATCTTCATACAGAAAAACGTAGCACAACATGAGTTAAGAATGATAGCGGTATGGAGTTGAGGGCAGGTAGAAATTTCCAGCAGCCATCAAAGTTATTGGCATAAGGCATATGTTTTCTGAATAGTTTTAAAGAACAGTTTGGAATCTGTTGGCCTATGCTGACTCTTGGAAGACAGCTACTCTATGAAGTCACTGTGATAAACATGGATAAGTATACAGAAAAGTACAGATACAAATAAACAGTGCATTATGAAGAACAAAACTACAGGCTTTCTCCCCTGAAATACATTTTTGCACACTTTTAGACTCTCAGTGATTGCATAAGACCATGATATTTACTTCTTTGTGGTGTATAGTAAATGGCTTTTCATGCTGCTACCATATAGGGACAACCTCAAATATGTGATCATCCTATTGGTGCTGACACACAATGATGGCATTTGTTCCACATTTAAAAATGCATTCATGTCCATCATAAGAAATTAATACTTTCATTAAAAACCAAGGAATTTCAAATGTGCAAAGAGATTTTTACACCCTCATGCATACCGAAAGATGAGAGTGAAACACAGAAGATGGAGAAAAGTCTTAGAAATGCAAACTGAGACAGCACAATCCAACAGGAACGCTGGGCACACATTAAGTCAGTAAGTGCCATCCCCACTGGAGAACTGATTCATGACTAAGCACAAATTTATCTTCTGAAAATTTTCTAAATCTGAGGAGCTTAAAATCATTCTATACATATGAATTTGCTGACAAGCTTCTTTAGGCATTTACCTTTAAATATTTTTATTATGTCTTATTTTCATTCTTGTTCTAGTTGATGGGCAATCAGTGATGCTAACTCTGCTGACTAATTGAAACATTTTGTAAATCATATGGATCTCTGGAGGAGATGCTTCCCACTTAACCTTGGCACTTGCTTAAAATTACAGGAATCTACCATATTATATTACCTAAGACTTAAAAATCAACTTTCATTTCTTTCCTAAATTGCATCTCAGGGTCTTTAGATTTCTTCTGGAAGGCTAATGGATTAAAGAGCAATAGCACCCTCCACACATGCCAGCCATGGTATTTCTTCTAGTGAAAGAGTATATGCTTCCAAGGAGTTTAAAAATTACTTTTAGACAACCATTAATTTTAAAATGACAGTAAACAATGGAATGGGAAGACTCTTAAGTATAAGAACTTAAGTTATGAAGTGGTGATGTATATTAAATATGTGTTCTGTCGCTTGAACAGAATGCTAGAACATATTACCTGTTTATTTTTATTAGAACACATGTGTGATACATAATGGTTGCACTCACTGGGAATTGTTGGTACTTGCATATAACCCATTTTAATTCTTTAGATATCCTCTTTCCCTTCCCCCAGCTTCTCTTCCATCTCTTAGTTCCCTTCCCATTCCCAAGCAAAGAAACTATCTTTTCTATGCACCTCAAAATGATAATGTTAAGTAAATAAGTCAGAAACATAGAATCCAATATCCCATGGCTTCTCTTATATTGGAAACCTGAAGTATAAATTCAGCAGCAAAGTAGAACATTCTTTAGGAATTGCCTGAGCAGAGCAGCAGCTAATGGACGTGTTGCATGAGACAGGCGTCTCCTATGGGGTGGAGCCACAGTACTGGCTCTTCACATGGCCCGGGTGACTTCTTTTGAGAACTATCTTTTGGTAGAAATATCCTCTGAGGTGACCTGGGCATGCAGGTTGGATGAGATGGGGACAAATCGACAGCCCCTTTGTCCTAGGGGAGCAATTCTATTGTGCTATTCATGTGTCAGAATTTCCCCTAGGATCCAAGCTGAGCCTAAAGTTCAGCTGACATGACATCTTGCCTGGTCCAGTTTTATTTGTTTCTTTTGCGTCCTTCTGTGATGCCCTGACCACCTCCAAACAGATCACCTGTGCAAGAAAGGTGGCACATTACAAGTACACATCTCAGGCTCTGGTGACACAGAGCGTAACCTAAGACAAAAAGTTCCCATGCACATATTTAAATTTAAACCAAATCACTATTAGATTATTTACAACTGTTTCAAAGCTCAGTTCAAAGGCCTTTCACATGGTCACTTAATTAAATTATCACAACAGTCTTATAATATATGTGTGCCTCCTTCCCCACTCCCCCAAGGGTAACTGACTGTCCAGGGACCAAGGAGTTTTCTCGGATTTACAGTGCTAAAACCAGGAACATTCGAAAGATATCAGGTCAAACTATCATCCTTATCCTACCCTTTCTATCTTCAGCACCACTTTAGGGATGAACTAAATCCAACAGGGAAAAATAAGGCTGTGCAATCTCTCCAAACAGAATCTGAGAAACAAAGGATCTAAACTCAGGATTCTAAACTCAAATTCACCTGACTGCAACATGTATGTTCGATTCATCACATTTAGGAGCTGGTCTAAGCTTGTGTTAATCATTCCTGCAGTGTTTCCTGTCCAAGTCCATTACTTAAATATAAATAATTGAGCTGAAAGAAAATTTCTTGTTTTATGGATGGATTGATTGAGTTTTAAAGAATTAAAGAGTCTGATACCAAAACATGTTCCAGAACTAACAGCTCGTCTAGCCTGCTAAGTGGATTAATTGTCTTACCTCATTTGAAAACATTCTCGTCAGTTACACCCAAGCACCAACATAATTTCCCACGGGAGGGTATCATGATCAGAAATGACTTTCTGGAAAGCAGCTATGTTTATTTCAAACTTATTGAAATTGATCTGGAGGCCGAGGAAGGATGAATAATAAACAGAAAATAGGAAAGCACCTTCGCAAGCGCCTCATTACTTCTAGGTATTGTGCTAGCTTGGTATTTATTTACTGCTACTCAGTGATTCTTGTAAAACTAATTTACTAAGAATTTGATGTCAGGCAGGAAAGTGATGACATAAAAGACAGGAAATGGGGGACAATTTCTGTAAACCATGGTAAGAAATGCCAAGAAAGGAAAAATAATTATAGTAAGACAACTGCTTTAGATATCCATTGACCTTTGGAAGCCACAGAAGCAAATAGAGACAGACACAGAAGGGATGATTCCTGGAGAAATGGGAAAGTCCTAAATCTCTTTTAATGATGATAACGGTGTTATAGAATGGTCTAGTGTAACCTGGAGTTCTAAGGTTCTGAATGCAAATTACTGCTCTGCACAAACCAACTATGATTCTCTTTATATTACTTATCATCGGTGTTCCTCAGTTTCTCCATTTCAAAAATCAAATAGGGCCTGTTGCATAGATTCTATGATAACTTGATGAATAAACATATGTAAGTATATTTGGCATAATGTGGGGCACAGAGCAGGGATGTATAACAGTATAGCTCTGATTATTCATTTAAAAAACATCAGATGCTTATGATTTCTTTAGTCATCTTAGCCCCATCCTACCTTGGAATGTCTAGCGAGTAACATCTCCTTTAAATAATTTATAACATTTATATAGCATTTAGACTCTGCTAAAGGATTTATATACATTTTATTTCTATTTCATTTTAATGAGATTTTTATGTATTAAAAACTCTCAGCCTCATTTTAAAGGTGAGGAAATGAAAGCAGGGTGAATTTTAATAACTTCTTTGAGCTCAAACCATAGAGGTAGAACTTATTTGGGAAAGCAGATCATCTGATGTGAAGTCTATTGTCCTGATAAGAGTGGGAGGGCACATTTTAGTGAATAACATAAGCAGGTTGAGAATGGTCACAGGTGGTCCTACAGCTATCTTTGGGATTTTTGGCTCCACATTACTTCACAAAGTGTCCTGACTTTCTGTCTGGTGGACACATCTTTCCAAACCACAGCCACTGACAGGATACAACCCCAAAGACAATGAGACCAGTTGGGCAGCTCTCTGTGTGACACCACACAGATAGTTCAGGGCCAGCCAGGGATAATGCTACAGGCAAGACAACAATAAAAGGTAGAAGTCCAATGAAATATCCTTGGTCAGAAGGGAGTCTTTAAACATAGTGCTCTACACCATGACAGCATCAGTTTACCCACAATTAATCAAGGCTGGGACACCCACACATTCATTGCTCTGTACTTGAATGCATTATTGTGCTCCAGTTCCCTCATTCCATTCTTTTCATTCCATTCTTGCACTTCAATTCATTCTCTTCTCTCTTATTCTGCTCTAATGTCCTCCTTCCATTTCAGTCCACTCCACTTGAATTTAGAGAGTGCTTATTCCATGCTAGTCTCTGAGTACAAAACAGTCGCTGTTTAAAGAATAAAATTAGGCTTTGCTCTCCAGGAGCTCTCAGGCTAACCAGGCTTCATTCACTAGATGGTTTAAAGAGCCAAAGACTAATTTAGTTATTTTCAACATATTTCTTAGAGATAAATGAAATATATTCTTAAATATTTTGATTATCCTTGGCTATAAAAGGTTCTTCCTGCCTTAATCTGCAGGCTCACATAAGCCTTCATTTTTGGGAACTTGATATATTAAGATGCTTCTAAAGTACATTTTCAATGAACCGTGAACACTAGAAAGGCCTGACTCTCTATGCTGAGGATAATTCCAACCAACACCCAAGTTTTACCAACTCCAGTAAGAGTTCCCACTTTCCTTGAGGGTAGAAACAATTCTGTTGGACACTTTGAGTCATGTTTTACTATATTTTTTCCTGTCTTTCCTTTCTACAGAGAACCATAATTTTGGACTGCTAAGACAAATGGGGCACAGGCATTATGTTATTTGTTCCCATTCTAGGCCTAATTGGTTTTTGGAAAACTGCTTTTCTGCAGCATTCTGTTTTCTGAAATGTACTGCTTATTAGGACTTGGATTCTACCAATTGAGTCCAGTCAGTCTCACACAAGGCCCTATAACATTTATGGATTCCCTGTGTGAAAGGAACAACATCCAAAGCACACAACTACTGTCACAAAACTATTGCATACATTGCAAAACAAATATCCTCAGATCTCATCCAATGTATGAAATGGCATTTGCACTGTCATGCCTTCTTTTTCCCAGTTTTTGAGGCTGCCTAAGCAGCCCTTAGTCCTAGAGAGTTAACATACTTAGCAGAAAATGGGAGTCTAAAAGTAGTTTAGTCATTGAGGCTATAAAATTAGAAAATAAACCAAGAGATGGTAGGATGATAAGTCAGCTCAAACTGCAAGAACTATGTGGTCAGCAGAGATAACAAGAAGTCAAGAGCCAAAGAAAACATCATTAAAATTAAAGCTATTAATGCAGTGGACAGATCTTCGCTGCTCTAAAACCGAATTAGGAAAATTTTCAGATGCCAAGGGACACATTTCAGATACTAAGGTACAAACATCTGCATAGGAATGTCAGTACTTTAATCTAGAGATAAATCTACTTCATTAGCACAACAAAAATCACCCAATGAAGCAGTCTTATGACAGCAATGAAACATCAGTCAAAAAAGACATATGGTAAAGAGTGCAGGTGCAGGCAGAACCTCCATGTGAGATGACATCAATAGACCCATCCCCACCTGCTCTATGAGTGCCATAAAAGCTGTGCACTTTGTCTTCTGGTCAGATCAACCTTAGACATCTGCATGTAATGATAGTCCTGCTTATACTCAAGCATAACAACAAAAAGTCTTATTTGCCTTGTCCCTGTTGATTCTTTACATAAACATCACAAAAGTCCATTGAATCGGTAACATTTCTACTACATCAGCAAATCTGTCTTCTCCTGCCAAGTGCTTGGGCCATGGTTTCTAAGAGTGAGGTGCTCCCAAGTTAAAGGAAACAATGGTAAGTCCAGACAAAAGGAGGAAGGGAGGAGAGATATAGTTAAAAATACAACAAAAATGAATTTGGAATTCATAAATTTTTCATGTTCTTCATAAAAATGTCCTCGATATTATAGATGAATAAAAAATTTAATTATCCAGAAGGCCTAGTGACTTTTTTGAAGATTAGTTTTTGACTTTATAAATATGGGAAGTGTCCTGGTTTGGAGTTTTGCCAGAGGTACAATAGAATACAGGACATGTATTTATAAGACCACTTATGATATTCACACAAAGAATCATATAAAAAAGAGAGTGTGGGAAATCTGTTCACATAGTAAAGACCAAAGTATCCACCCAAGGTCCTGGACCCCATAATAATGCCCTGCATGAGTCAAGCTGAAGACCTAGAGCTCATAGCAATGGGCCTCACAAGTCCAAAGAGAAGCCTAAAGCCCATGACAATATCTCATGCACTCCTGTTTCACAGATCTGAACTAGGAGATCAATGGTCAAAAGTCAATGGTGGAAGCTGGCAAGTCTGTGTCAGAAGGATGCAGAATCTGTGCTAGCAGGCTGAGGGATCTGTACTGGAATCAGGAAGTGGCACTCAAACTGAGAAGCAGAGCTGCTGGAAAAGTACCACAGCCATCCTCAGGAACAGGGAGGATTTTCCTAATGAAGAAATCTGAGTTCCCATCTGAAAAGCCACAAGACAAGCCTTGTCAGGAGACTGAGCAATGCACTATCTCCCTGTACAGAGCTAGAAAATGATGCTCAAGGTGAGGGAAACTTGGTTCCCTCAAAGTGAATGATAGTCATTCTCAATGACAAAAATTCTCAGCCTCCTTCAATGAGAACAGTCAAGTTCCTCAGGAAAGCCAGTAGTAGGTCATGGTCCTCCAACAGAACCAACAATTTTCTACAGTCTCCTACAGCCTCCCAGCAGCTTAGCTGCTTCTTCTCCAGTTTGACCTCTTATGCTGCTATCAACAGTCCTCAGGTAGCTTCCCACACCCAGCACCACACTGGTTCAGTTCAGCTGGGTGTAACAAGTTACCACTGCATGTAAGTTCACCACAGGAAGACAATGAGATATCCAAGTTTGAAGGAAGCTATGCACACCAAGGACTTATTTCACATTAGCCTATGTACTAGACAACTATACACTTCTATAGGAGCTTTGTAAGTTACTTTGTCCACTTATACATAATAAAACCAAGGCCTATAAAGTTGTCAGAAGAAAAAACATGTATCTCTAAACAGTATTATAATAAATAAAGACTCAAGCCCTTAAGTTTAAATAGGTCTTCAGATTTAGAAATCTAAATTTTCTCTCTGCTAAACCATGTGGCCTCCTGAAATATATTTTTGTACAAAACGTAGGGCACATGACATCACAAGGAATTTATTTTCCCATTACACAAGAGGCACATGGTTTAATAATTAAGAAAAGAAAGTCCTACATTTTACTGTAGAAAGTCACAGAGGCACATGACATTTAATAACAGAAATAGAGACAACCTTACCGGTACACAGGCTGCTTTCTCAGTGGGGAACAGCAGAAGAACTGACCAGATAGAAAGTCCCAGTATGTGTCAGAGGCTCCATCAGGAAATCAAGACCTTTGTGACATAAACTAAAATTTACAACACCTAAAGAAAAACTTAGAACACAGAAAAAGAAAGTGTATAAACCCTGAAGACAGTGTCCCATCCAGATAGGAGACACAAGAAGTGTCCAAGACAGTAATGCATGAGACACTCACCTCCCTTCTTCAAGTAAATTGTAGGGGTCTAAATGCTAAGAAATTAGTTGTGCAACCCAAATTTGAGAAACTGAGTTCCTTATCAGTGCCTTGAAGCTAATGACAGGCTGTATCATATCAAAGCTATGCACTAAACTATCTGCACTAAAACATACTGCTAAAAACGGGATTTCTAAAAATAATTCGGCCATGCCACTGTGATTTCCACATGCAATATCCATTAATTTGTGAAAAACAGACACATTTGAATAACTCTGACCTAATATAAAACTTTCTATTAATGAATATCAGGTGTCCCTGACCATGAACCAAGCAAAATGTATTTATTTATTTATTTATTTTATTTTTTATTTTTTGACCAGGGATTGAACTCAGGACCTTCTGCTTGTCAGGAAGGCATTTATCCCATGGAGCTATATCCCTGGTTCAAGGCATAGTTTAAAGCATCAATTTTCATTAAACTTATTGAGACATCTCTTTACATTCTACAAGCAAAAGCTTCCAAGTAGCACATTATTGCCATATAGTTCAAACTGCATTTGTCAAAGCAACAGGGGAAAATTTCAAGAAAAGTTGTTTCTGACCTATGTTAAATTATGAACATCACAAAAGCAAGCGTGACCATTCCTTCTGAACTCTGAGTCCCAGCTCCTATAAAATTCCTGTTATATGGGAAACTGCTAATGAATAATTCAGTCAAGTGGTTGAATGAATGAATGAATGAGTACATAAAATGTGCAATTAAATATTGCAGTTGAGTAGCATTCTTCACCACATCTGTATATGTATTTGTAATCCTGCAGGTGACACTCCCTCCTTTCACTGTCATTTGCATACATGTGTATGAACAGGTGGCAGAAAACACAAACCCTGCACGCTCCCCAGGGGTCCAGCTTTGTAATACTCAACTTATTTTACTTCTCATGAAAGACCCAAGAGGTCTTTTCATAACAGATGAACTACCATAGTTATTTTAAATCCTTATTTACTGCTACCTTTATGAAATGTATTTCATGTGTCTATTTATTGCCCTATGTGCACAACACATAATATTTACATGCATATCGAGACTAGATAGCACATCTTAAATATTTTTCCTTCTTTCCTTCCTTCCATCTTTCTTTCCCTCCTTCCTTCCCTGTTTCCTTTCTCCCAATTTCGCCTCTTCCTCCATCCCAGATTCTCTGCCCATCTTCACATGGTCTAGGTCCTTATGTCTAACCAACACTTTCACATTTGCTCTTTTGATTATTTATATTTTGTGTTTGTTACATAAGAGAAAACATTCAATATTTAACCTTCTATGTCTGATCTATTTCACTTAACACTATAATCTCAAGATGCATCTACATTTCTACAAATGCTGCAAAATTAGCCTTTGTGTAGATGAATGCTATATATATATATATATACATATATATAATATATATACATATATATAATATATATTATATATATGTATATATATATTATCACATTTGAATATATATAGATGTCACATTTGAATATATATATGTGTGTGTGTGTGTGTGTGTCACATTTGTTTCTTTTTATTTTACTTTCTAATTAATTCCCCAAACAAATGCTGAAGTTTAGCCTACCATTCCTGTCTCAATTACTCTTCTTTCCTCTCTCTCTTCTCTCATTAATGGGGCAAAATACCTGACACTCAAAATAAAGGAAGAAAAGTCTTATTTAGTTCACACTTAGTGGAGGTTTCAGGAAATTTTCAGTCCATACTTCTCTGAATCCAAGGAAGAGTGGCACATGGCAGCCAGCAGTAGCTCATGGCAAAGCTCTGAGCCACATGGTGGCAGCTGAGAGGCCTCTCTCCCACCCCTACGTTGTAATGCACATTATCTGCCCCAGAGTGGGTGATGCATTCACACCATTATCCCAGCATTGTTTCATAAATTAAAAATAAAGTCTAGGAGATACCCTATGACTGTATGAAGCTTTGGGGAGACAACTAGACATAAAAGATAACATTCAAGTAGATGAGTCACGGCCAATGCTTGACCAGTTTGCTCTCTGTGAGAGACATCTATTATGTACATCTATACATATGTACATAACCATAATGAATATAATCATTATGTACTTCAAACATGTACTAATAAAAGTTAAAAATTATATTAAAAAATATAACATTCAAATCCTGGACCCCAAAGTCTCATACAATTCCCTTTATGCTAAAGGTAGTTTCATTCATCTATAAGAGTTTCCAAAATCCTACAGTTTTAGTATTGCTGAAAACTCCAAGTCCCAAGTCACCTCCAAGATCTAAAGCAGACTCTTAGCTGTGAGCCCCTGTGCAAATGAAATTTAGGGGTTGTTTGTTTGTTTGTTTGTTTGTGGTACCAGGGATTTGAACTCAGGACCTTGCACTTTCCAGGAAAGCACTTATTTTACTGAGCTGTCTCCCTTGCCCCTGAAAAGTTAGTTAAACTCTTCCAACATTAAAAGGCATAAATTCAATGTTACCATTCCATAAAGTACACACAGCAGGATACAAAGCATTGGGACCAAAGCAATTCTGAATACCAAAGAGCAAACATTAAGTCCTATAATTTCATGTGGAATATCATAAGCAATCTGTGGCAAGCTGAGCTCCATGTGGTTCCATTTCTATGACACTTTTGCTGGTTGTAGCTTCTATGACCTCTTCTCAGGCCTGTGTTGCTCCCTTCTTGTGGCTTTTCTTAGATGGTCTTTGTTCCTGGCTTTTCTAAACTTCTGAGGTTTTCACTGCACATTAGGTTTCTCAATCTCTGCTTTGGACACTTCCCTCTCAGGGACACACTGCCTGGCATCCATGGCCCTCTGAAATCTAGGTGGAAGCTTTCTCAACATCAGAACTCTTGCATTCCGAAAGCACCTAAGGAAATGCCATGTGGATGATGCCAAGTGATGTTGCCAGTGGGAACTGCAGTTGGGTTTCTTCTGTCTTGGCTGTAGGGATCGAGTGTCTGGATTGCTGAGCACTCTCACTCTGATTCTGAGGAAGAAATTCTCTTTGCCATTTCCATTTTGGAACCGACCACCATTCTGGCACATGGCACCCTGCGGCTTTCTACCCAACACAAAATTATTCACTTTTGCAGTTTCAAGGCTACAAAGGATGCAGACACTTGATGTGATTCATCAAGCCATCTTTTCCAGTCTCTTGTTCCTTGTTGGCAATGGAGATCCTATCAGCTCTATCTTTGTAGTCTGTGGCATTATTGGAACTTCTTTTCTGGCCAAATTCACATTTTAAGTTATCTTTCTGGGTTCTTGGATCTTGATTTTCAACATAAATCTGATTAACAGCCCCCAACAATAGTCATGCCACTGCCTCAACATTTAACTGCCTTGAAATTTCTTCTGCTAAATTAACCAGTCTGCCATGCTTAATCACAGTCTCAGACAAAGATGGACAAATGCCCAAAATGCACACAAACTTTCAAGACATAAATTAAGACATAACAAACGTCTCAAGTTCAACAACCAATTCAATGGGTTTCTTCTTTCCAGCAGACACCTCCTCAGCCTGGTTTTACTTTACTGTCAGGATTTCTATAAGCCCTCTGATCTTCTGAGCTTTGACCAGAATCTCACATACAGAGTAGCATAAACTGGTCCAGCACACCTTTTGTAGGCAACATCTCCTAACTTTTCCTATCTCTTCCTTTAAGCAATTCCCAAAAGCTTATAATCCACATGACCAGGTTTAGTAACAGAAATGACACCACTTCTCAGTACCAAAATCTGTCTTAGTTACTCTTTTTATTGTTGGGGAAAAAATATGCAACACCAAAAATTAAGGAACAAAAGGTTTATTTAGCTCAGTTATGAGGTTTCAGTCCATACTTAGCTGGTTCCAAAGCAGAGTGGCACACAGCAGAGAGCAACAGCTCATGGCAGTGGAAAACGGCCAACAACAAAGGAATAAGATGCAGTGGCAGCAGCTAGCAAGATTCTCTCGCTTCTCTGGATTAGTATGTAGATTATCTGCCTCAGGGAGGGTGTAGCACTCACACCCATAAAATCAGCACTGGATCATAAATTAATCCCAAACTCTAGAGGCCACCTCATGATTGCATTATGCTTTTGGTGGAGACAACTACACACAAGCTGTAACAATTCACCAGCACAAGAAGTCTTAATACTCCTTCCAGAGGAAATACATTTTAGATAAGTTTTAATGGATCAACAGTTACCTTATTAACTCTAAATGTGCTGTTGACTATTAGGTCAATGTCGTGAATGAATAATGAAATTAAATATGCTATCAAAATATCTTGAACCAAAGCAATGCAAGATAAGGCTACATACTGATTGTTGAAAATGAAATAAGCAGCAGCTCCCAGAATCTAACCCATGCTAATATTTCCTTCAACCGCAATGTTTTTTACTCACTAATTCAGACTTCATTACAACTTTATAGAACGTAACTACTGTAAATAGTGAGAACTGGCTGTACTTCATCCTACTCTTAGATATCGAGCAGTTCTAGGAGCTTATTAAAGGTTCAACAAGTTAACTACTCTAAAAGAACTCCCACCTTATTATTGTTTAATCTGTTATCTCTCAAACAGTTTTGACTGCTGATCTAGCAAAAATTATCTGTTCACCTCTCAGGACACCAGTATTTCATAGACAATGTGTGGAGGTTTTTGCCGTCCTCCCTTGGAGGCCACATGATATCATTTTTCTATAATATAGCTAATGTAGGAGACATTGGCCTCTCCTTGACAGAGTTGAAGAACCCTAACCATACAAGTTTTAGCAACATATTTGCATAACATTTCTAATAATTAGAAACTAATTTAACTACTTAGTTAACACTGGTCCTTTCCCACTACAAATTTCTTCAACATGACTCTCATACTTAATGGTAATAGCGAGCTTTTCTAAAATCCAGCTAAGAGAAAATTCAGGTTTATTTATGAGGTTCACAATTACTTGCTTTGTATAGACAAGTAACTCATAACCATCCTAGGATAGGAATCCTTTCTACTGATGTGACCATAGCCCATTCTGTGAACTTACTTAGTATCACAATTTGAGGGCGACCTGAAGGCAAAATACAACATCACTAGCAACCCCTAAGCCTCAAAGAATATGGGCAAGATTCACAACAACAACAAGCCTTTCAAACCTTGTTTCTTGAAGTCAAAGGTATCTTACAGCATGAAAGTAAATTTTTTATATTTGTGAAAAATCTTTTATCTATTTTTTAATGTATTAGGTACAGGGTCTCACTCTGCAGCTCAGACTCAGTGATTCTGCTGTTTTCAGCCTCTCCAGTGTTGGGATTACAGGTGTGAGCCACCTGTCCCAAACTCAGTGGCCAGCTTAGTGCACTAAGGGGTGGGGTCATGCCAGCATGTGGTACTAGGGATCAAACCCAGATACCTGTACTTGCCTAAGCAGTGGCTTAGTCTATTGAGTTATGTCCCCAGCCCACAAAATTTTGAATAAAAATCAGCTTATAAACTATTCAATAACTTAAGAAAGGTCAAATATGTCATTTTAGCTATTTGGAAACATGATATAAAACAGGTCAACGAAACAGGAAGATATTATAAATTTCTAAAAAAGATTATATGAAATTATTTTTATAAGCATTTATAAAATGACCTAATAAAGGAGTAAAATTTAGTTTAAAGACAACAATATGAAAAAAAGAGATAAAAGTCAATATTTTTCAATGCAGAAATTTAGTGATATAAAGAAATAAATCATACCATAAATGTTAAAATAAAACAAATTATGAGAATACACCAAAAGAAGTAATAACTAGTAGAAAAGAAAAATTTTAGGCTGGGGAGATAGCACAGTAGAATAAGCATTTGCCTAGCAAGCACAGGGCCTGAGTTCAATCCCTGGTTCTGAAAAAAAAAAAAAAAAAAAGGATTTTTGACTTAACATAGTAATAAGTTGTTAGATTGATAATTCAAAAAAGGAAGATACAGGAATAATTAACCAAATAAATATGCAGGAAATATCTTTAATTTCATGTCACACACAAAAAAATTGATGAAAAGAAAAAGCTCTTGATACCATAGAACACCAGTATAATCTGGGTAATGAACACTATATAATCAATCATGATTTAGTACTATTTGAAATGCTGTAATATATTATTTCATAATATCAATACTTTTTATAAATTCAATAGAAATTTTAAAAATGTTTATAACATTACAGTGAATTATAAAGCAAAAGAAAAAACTCCTAGATTTAAGAAAAATAATTCATACAACACTTCTATTTTTTTCACTAAAATCTACTACAATGCCATCACACAATATGGCTACTTTAAATGATTATCAGAGCTTCAGAAATTAGGAAATATATTTTTCAGGTGTTTAAACAACTGTTGTAATTTAAAATGTCATTATTGGGACAGTGAGATAGCTCAGTGGACTAAGCACCTTCTGAGGCAAATGCAGGGACTAGGGTTTGATCCCCAGGACCATATGGCTTGCTGACCCAATCCCTGGATGTGCTGAGCTGGCCACTGAGGTGAGACATCAAGAGACACACCTGTAATCCCAGTGCTGGGGAGGCTGAAAATAGGAGGATCAGTCTGAGTCCGACCTGCATAGTGAGACCTTGTATGAAATACACTAAAATAAATAATCATCATTTTTTCATGTGTATATACAGAGCTTCCTGATTTATAAAGGTATCACATCTCAATAAACCCATCACAAACTGAAAATAATGTAAGTCAAAAATATTTTTAAGGGGCCAGGAAGATGGCTCAGTAGAAAAAAAGTGCTTCTCTGGCAAGTGCAAAAGAAAATGTTTAATATGCCTAAAAAATGATTATCAGAGCTTCATATGTATGGACTGCACTGTTTTCTCTCACCAGTTATCCCAGTTATCCCCAGGGACTGTGACTCCTTGGTCACCCATGGGGGTGAGGCAATACTGCATGTCATATCACTAGCTAAGTGGAGAATCAAAATTCAAATTATACTTCTACTAAATATGTATCCTTTTTTTTTTAAGAATCAGAAGTCAAATCGTTGGAAGTCTGGGATTGTCTATATTTTAAACATGTCTTTGGAAGTTCTGAAACTCTATAACTAAGTCCCTACAAAAACTAAACCTTCTGTAGAACAATAACAATAATGGCCTGTGTAAATCACAAAAGCAATTCAAAAACAAACATCAAACAAAGTGTGTGCAACTGGATTTGTCAGAGCTAATGTTTCAGCCTTTATGAAGAGGATACTGCTCACCTATGGTCTGTCTGAAAAATTCAAGCATCCTACTCATCACACACACCAGCTTTATGATAATATATTCATTTTATATTGAGGTGTGATAAATCTCCCAAGTTTCATCATTTTAGAATGCTATCTATGGATGACCACATAACCGTGTAGGTGGGATGTCTGGACTGATTCGAGGGCCTCACAGCTGAGGCTCTCCCAAGGCTGGAGTCCAAGTGCAGCCAACTGGGCTCTTACGTGGAAGTTCTGAGTCCTTCTTCACTTGTTCCGCTCACTCAGGGTGTTGGCACCAGCCTGTTCCTTGCGGTTGCAGCATGAAGCCCTGCTCCTTTGTGAACTTCCAAGCTGGATTCTGCTCTGCACAACTAGAGACTGCCCTGCCTCCCTTCCTATAAGGACTCCTCCCACTTCAACCATCAAGAGTATCAAGCCCTTTCCCTGATCCAAATTATTCTGATCTATTCTGCCACCAGTTTCAGAAGGCATAATCACTTCAAAGTACCACAGGATTACAATGGGCTAAGCCACACACTCTCTTTTTCCAGGCATCTATGTCATCTGACATAATCATAGGAATTATATTTCATCATTCCCAAATTCTACCTATGCATATGATGCAAGGTGGTTGGGTTATCAGGGTCCACCCACAGAATGCTGCCCAGTGCAGGTATTCTATAGGGTTAAGTGATTTTTATTTTGGAGATAGAGGCTAAGTGAAAGGAGAACCAAGTTCACAGAGGGCACTGAACTCCAGCACTTATAAATCTAAGGGAATAAATCAAGAACAAAAAAAGGACAAGAATAGGTATAATCTTACAGAACAGGAAAACATAGAATTGTCCTGCCCCAGAGACACAGTACATTTCTTTTCCTCCCAGATTTGCTTGTGGATACTCTCTACGAAAAGACAAGAAACAATCTAAAATGTTTGTTTTCTCCTAAATGATATTTGTGTCTCCTAATTGAGTGTTATTTCATAATTATTCTCTGGTACTGAATCTGAAGGTTTAAGCCATACTTCTGTCTTCCTTCTCTGATAAGTTGTTTATGCTGTGGAATTCCTAGGACTATAATTAAGTTATTGTCTGAGACAAATTAACCATAACCATGCATTCATTAACATACCATTACAAGAGTGGGAAAAGCCGATGTATTCCATAGAATGTTGAGTTAAATGGGGCTGACAAGTCTGGGTCAGCTTTTTATTTTAATAAACTTCAATTCTACAGACAAAAATGAATAGATGCACTAAGGACAGGCAAGGAAAATGTTTGCAATTACCTGAAAGAAGGGAAAACAATAATGATGAAGTTATTATGTACCAAATCTTCACTGCAATTCTCCTTCCATTCTGCCACAAGATAAACATATATCCTCACCCCATTGATACTGGGTGTGCCCCATGACTGCTTTTGCCAACAGAAGGTTGGAGAATCTGATACAAAAAGGAAGCCTGCATGTATTTTCCAAGTTTAGTTTGGCTTTCATACCCTGGTGATCCATTGTGATCCAATGTATGTTTCAGGAGAAGTACATATGGGTTAACAATGAGAAGCCTGTGTTCATCTCAGCATCAAGTACAAACCCAGTCCAGACTGAAGGACCTACAGTCTGGCCCACAGTAACCAATCTGTAGCCCACAGTCAAGTTAACAAGTAAAAATACTTTCTACCATAAGCCCGCTGAGGTTGGGGACTCTGCATTACACAGCACTGATGCAACAAGAACTTACTAATGCAAAATACAAAGGAAGGAAACACTGTGAGGTCCATTAGGTTACAATCAGAGCCATCAAAATGTAAATGTTTATATGCATATGCTTGCAGGTTCAATCCACAGCCTGTTGTTACATAATCATAAGACTACCACCAGAGAAATGTGCTGTTAGTCTAGTCTGTTGTGTGAACATCATTGACTAGATGGACAAAATCGCTCAGGGAAACTGGACTCTTGATGCAGTGAAAGGGACAAGTAAACCTAGAGGAGGCTGCTGTCAGCATAATACCAGGTACTGTTTTGTATTAAGCTTTTTTAATAGATACAAATAGCACCCTCAAAAGGAGTGACATATATAAGGCATTTATTGAAAATGTGAATTTGTACAGATCTACACACTGTACAGTATCCTGTGTGCTGTAATTTTATACCATTGGCAGCAGAGTAGGTTTGTTTATATCAGTATGAGGTGGTAAGTAACGTGGCATGGTACAACACTATGAAAGTGGTAGGAATTTTAGGTCCACTGTAGTTTTGTGGGATGAAATATACTGCCCATCATTGACCAAAACAGGATAAATGTGCTTTGTGAGCACATGTACATGGCCCATGGTTATGTAATATTTTATTAATATGCATTATACTTTTAAAGGTGTTTCTTTGTGAAAACAATGCTCTCAAACAAATATAACATCAATAGAATGATTACTTCTTCTCTTGAGTTGGCAGGTACTTTATCCTTCTGGGTACCCATAATTATATAGGGATCATGTAACTTTATATGAAACAGTATATGCAGAACTCTGTTATGTGGAAATTTTACAATCTTTCAAATTATCCCAGGTATGATGCATCTAATTTTGTGAGTTTGCTTCATTTAGATAAATAACAGAAGTATTTATTATATTAAGTTCACAACTGTTTCATCATGTCAATGCGAAATAAAAAGAAGTGTTCTGATATGGGATGATTACTTTAAATACATTACTGAAATTAGTTTAAATGAAAAGCTGGAAGTAAAGCTTTTTTCAGTATTTCAACAGCTCTGAAAACATATTACAAATTACAATGACTCCTGACAGTGATACTTTTTATCATACTAATGATGATTTAAAAAAATCTTCAGTAGCAGTTGTCATTGTTGTCCAGTAAAACATTTAAGACGTAAAATACTAATGTATAACATTACATAAGTTTTTGCTTTAAAAAGAAATTGGATGATTGGAATAGCTGACATCTCCACACCTAAACAGTGGAGAAGAGTGGGCGAGGTGTGGGGTGAAGCAACACACAGGCTTCAACCTTTACAAGGCCACACCTGCTTATAGTCAACACAAGGAAACGCTTGTGCACATACACAGGTGTTGGCTATGGATCCTTGTTTTTCTTTCTAAACTGAAGTTTACTGTATAACCTACATGCAAACTGTCACATTTTCCACCCAACTCAGGGTGTTTTAAAGTCTATACTTTTTGCAATTGGGTCTTGATGTCGAAAGTTGTCCTGCTCATGAGATGATGTTCAGTAGCACTCCAGGCCAGAGACACAATACTAATCTAGAGTTGTGACAACAAAAAATGCCAGTAGATATGACCAAATATCCTCTCAGAGCATGATAATGCCCAGTGAGAACCAATGATCTGGAGACATGGTCAATGTACAATTGTCCCAGGACTAGGTACCAATAATAAGCACAGAAATGACTATGATTAATTAATGCTTACTACTTGGCAGGCTACTAATAACTCATTGTAGTTCTCACAAAAGTTAATATATATATATATATATATATATATATATATATATATATATATATATATATATATATATGCTAATCCAGTGAAAGGAGCTATGGTATAAGAGCCAGTGACTGACAGCAAGCATCAAGGCTGGGTATTTTGTATATGCTATTTAATCCTGATGCAAAACTCTGTCATGCCCTCTCCAAATATATATATATTCTCTATATTTATGAGGGAATGGAATCACTGGAAGGGCAGGAACTTGTGAACATAGTAAGCACATCTTGAATTTGAACAAAGGGGAGCAGGGCTTCATGGGGATAAGTCCCACAAGAAATGAGTTCTTGGCATCTGAATTCTGGAGCGAGTTTCACCACACAGGCAATTATGGAGCTCTCTGCTTATCTATTGAATCGAAGAATTGAGCTAGATGACCTCAGAGGTTCCCTCCACTCTTTATAATCTGTGGGTCTCTAAATTATACACACATCTATTTGGCCAGATTTATTTCCAAAAGGGCTGGCTTATCATTTACCAATGATGTCCAACTACAGTGGCACAGTTTCTAATGCAGCCATCCATCTTCACTTATTTAAATTTGTGCTACTTTAATGCATACTTCTCTTTAGACATGCCTGCTATGAGAAAATCCTACAGACAGGAGGCTGCTTGTAAAACTGTTTGCCATATCTGTATCCACTTTTCAAGGTCATAGATAATCACAGACACAGCTAGAGAACAACACTAAGTTCCTTCCCTACCAATCAATTTGAGGAAGTTGTCAACCTAAGGCCATTTGATCACGAAGGGCGACACTAGAAGTGAGCCTCAAAAGCATCGTCAGTGAAAGTGTTAGTTCTGTTAATGTGAACCCATAAAAAAGACAGCTTTCTCACCTAAGATTTCTATTGTACTCCCTAATGTTACAGTAATTGCATTATAGGGCCTGAGAATATGGCAAATTCTGTCCCATGGCCTCACTGAAAATTGCCTTCACTGGCTTATCTGTTTCTAGTCGCTTAGTAAATGATTTCATTTTCTGCTAGAAATAACTCCTGTGACTATTGCTCATTTCTCCAAATTTGCCAAAGCTTGTTGTCCACCACTGTTAGCTGCAGAGTGAAAATCTCACCAGTTCCTATTCCTTGGCAATAGGCGTCATCCCAACTTGCAACTCTTGTCAATTTCAATGGAAAAGCAAATGTGTATATCACTGCATACATGATAGACTGCCTTTGGCATAAAAGGAAATCCTTGGGAAACTATTGTTAGGGTTTTTGACAGAAGACATTTTTCAGAAGTACCTCATAAACATGAACTTAAAAAGACTAAAGATATTATAACCCTCAGTCTCTGAGCCAGTCAAAGTCCAGTGCCACATCTCATCTTAAAGATTCTCCCTTCACCTTTTCCATACTAAAATGCATCACTAAAATTTAAAATGTTTTAGAAGCTTAAACATAGTAATTATTCCATATTCAGATGCTTTTGAACACAACTGCCTTCTCACAGATAAACAAACAAATACAAGACATAACCACAGTGTTTTGATGATATTTATAGATACATATGCAGACAATCAAATATGTAGATAGAAAGAAAATGAATTGGTGCATAGAAAAGTTGTAATATTTACATGGGTATGCTGGGGCATGCCTATAATCTGAGCACTTGAGGAGCTGAGACAGTAAGATTTTCAAGACTTTGAAACTGTCCTGGCCTACAAAATGAGTTTAAAGCTAACCTGAAGAGCACAGTGAGACCTTATTTCAAAACCAACCAAGTAATAACAGCAATAATAATGACAAGATAAATAAAATACAAATAAAATTACAAAGCTTAATCTTTTATTCATATATATAATTAAAAACCAGATTTTCATTTCATTCCATATTCCAAAAATTTTCTTACAAGGACAGGATTACATTCAGAGAAAATATACACTTTTATTTTTCAAGAGAAATAGTGAATTATAAATAATAAAACTGACAGAAAATACCTAATGGGAATTATTTCATTCTTCCAGGTTTCAGTGACATATTTCCTCATATTGAATAATTATAATTTTTACCTGTACCAAATTCATAGCCAAATCCTATCTTCTTGCCACTGTAGCACAAAAAACTGTCCCTACCAAATTATTGAATGATCTTTGAAGTTGGGTATAGTTCATAAAATGAGACAGTCTGATATGTCTTAGTTCTCTGAACTGTTGCAGAAAGACTAAACATCCGTGACAGCCTGATAAAAAATTAATTATTCTCCTTCCAATGGAAAGAGTACACCTCTGCCAAGACTTGTTAAATGTAGAGCTTTCAGAGTTCTCAGTCCCTTCTCTCTTGGAGAGGGTATGCCAGAGTTTTGCATCGGGATTAAACAGCATATAAAAAATACCCAGCCTTGCCATCACCCACCGGCTCTTATACCTTAGCTCCTTTCACTGAATTAGAACTTTTGTTTTCTTCCCTGCTGAGTCCAGTGAAAAGAACAGAGATTAGCAAGACAAAATGTAAGAGTTGAATGAGGACATCATTTAACAGATATTTATTGCAGATAGAGTCAGAACACAATACTCAAATGAAATTATTTTCTCAAATATGATTCTCTTTTCTCAAGTGTAAAACTGACATGACCCTGTTTAGTTGTAGCTATTCACATGGGTTATGGAGAAGATCGACAAAAAATGGAAGTATTTTTATTCATGTATATCTAATAGTTTATAGATGTATAAATTCTAAAATAAAGTTCCATTAATAAATATTGTGTTTAGGTGAATTGAATGTTTGGTTTTCCAAATTCCATTCATTTAAAGAAAATAAAGCTGTGAACCTAGTATCTAGGGGTGAGTCTTTTAGTTTGAAACATAAATGCAAGATTTTGGAGCAATACTATTCATTTATTAGTCAGTAAATATGCTACTGGATATAATAGATAATAGGCTATTTTGCAAAAAAGAAAATAATAATAATGAAAGACATTCATCTCTGTCCTTTAAATTAACTAAGTGGATTGATGTAGTTTACCCATTTTGCATTGCAGGAATAATTTTAAGCATCTAATAATCAATCATCCCAGGACAGAATAAACAAAGAGTTCAAAGAACTTTTTACTATTATTCCTGCTATTATAAGGCATAATAAATCACTAGATGAGGAATACTTTTCACCCATACTCTAATCAGATACAATCATAGAGCTTGCAATCTCCTGGGCTGAAAATGCTTTTAATTTTACAGCAAGGCAGAGGGTGAGAAGGATGTGGTGAACAGTGTGTTATCTGTCCTTGTCATAGCAAGGCAATCTTTTTTAATTCCTCCATTTCCAGGCTTCTCTTGGCAGGCTGACCTTTCTTTCAAGCAGCTTACCTTGCTGAGGAGCAATATTGCTGCACTCCTGGGGATCACAAAGCTATGAAGGAGAGGGAGAAACTAAACAGGAGGAAGGAAAAAAAACCCAGGTGCAAAATAAAGTTTCCTCAAAGTCAAAGAGGGATGAGTAAGAGCACTGGAGCACCCAAGGGCGTTTCCAAACTTACTTCACTCGCCACCTGACTTTAGTGCAGAAAAGGGGAAAAATGCTGCAAAAGCTTAGCTTCTCAGAGAATGAACACTGAACAAGGGGTATGTCTAAAGTTTCTTAATAGGGCACTGAAAGTGTTGTTGAAATAGCAGTGATGACTATAACAATTTACGTGGTAAAGTTGGTACAGTTGGAGAATTCCAGCACGTAGCACCTGAGAAGTCAAAACAGGACACAGACAAATTGGAATAGCTCATTTCTGGAATAGCTTATTCTGACTATACAGGTATGTTACTAATTATAGAAAGATCAGAAACACTGACATCAGCCACAGCAGATGTTAAATTCCTACCCATCTTTCTACAGATCTGTGTTAATCTCCATTGTGTAAACTACTTCACCCTGGAAGTGTTGAGAGGGTTCATTGAGAAAATATATATAAAAATACCTGTTGTACTATTCATATTTCTCATAACCTCTTATAACCATGACTGACATTTGTTTGTTCCCCTACTGCTAACGCCATTGGTACAAAGCAGAGATGAACAAGTGATTGAGTACTGAGAGCATCTTCAGCAAACTATAGGTCTTCAGAGACACACCAGTCCCAACAGAGACAGTCTGTGCTTCTTAATAAGGACCCTGGTGGCTCTGTGATCTGAGACAATGTTGCTATGATCTTCCAGTTTTGATTTACTCATTCTAAAATAGGAACATAACCATGCATCATCCATACAGTTATTAGGAGAGTTACACGAGACAATTAAAGCAAGTTTTGTAAGGTATGAGTTAGTATTAGGACGATCATCATTAAAATTAAGAGAGCAAGAAACTCTATCTTCTACTTTTTTTCACCAGATTTAGAACCCGCTCTAAACTCAAGATGATTCCACCATAAGAGCTTTGTCTTTCTTACACCTGCAGGGACTACTTTTCGAAAAAGGATTGTATTTAGATTTCCTCAGAATTAGGAGATGGACTTAACTTTTCAAGGGTAGGAGGCACAATTCATTCCACTCAAGAAATCAGAATCTAAGCATGTAAAATGAGATGCCATGCTGTGGAATCCCATTATGATAAGTGCTCCAAAGAATGACTCAAACTATATAAAAAGATAAGAATGTACAAATACTCATAGAAGAGGAAACTGAGCCAATTCTTGAGTAACTCCATGAGTTTGAGACCCACAAAGTCAGAGGACTTGTGCTTCGGGCAGAGGGTACAGCAGATGCAAAGATCTGACTAGGAAAGTCAAAAAAATTGGAGGGGCTGGTGGCACAACAAGGGGTCAGGCTAACACTCAAAAAAATGCAGGCAGTGCCAGTCATATATGGATTTTGACTTTTATTCAAAGTTTGGTGGAGAGCTAAGCCTAGGGTGAAAGCAAAAGAGACATATTCAAGACTAAGATAGACATTCTTTTTTAAATTAAGCCCCAGATGCAGACCTAAAGATTTAACATTGTTATAATATCAAGTAATTGTCTCTAATAAGCAGACTAAATTCTAAGGGCTATTCTTTGCGAATATTGGAATGAATTCATTTCCTGCTACCATTTTTTTTCATCATCTTGTGCTTCACTGAACGTGTCATGTGTTTGCATAAATGATCCTTCCACCTGCCTGTCCTTCTGCAGTGTGCCTGCTCCTTCTGCCGCGACTTGTCTCTGACTTGTGTCACTTCCCCAGACAAGGGCACCCACCCATTGTCCATCCTCCAGGACACGTTTTTCCCTGTGTCTTTACTTCCCTGTACCGCTGCCATCTGCTTACTGGCTGGCACCTTCACTGAGCATGCAGCTCTCTATGGCTACACAGATGTCACATCCAAGTTTGTTACTCCAGAAAGGAGCACACTGCACACCAGGTAGCAAAGAAATATCTGATAAAGTAAATGAGCAGGTTTTTGTCTCAGTCAATTTGATTTTACAGAGAGATAAATGATAGATAGATAGATAGATGATAGATAGATAGATAGATACAAGATAGACAAGAGCAGAGAGAGAGAGAGAGAGAGAAAGACAGAGAGAGAGAGAGAGAGAGAGAGAGAGAGAGAGAGAGAGAGAAATTCTTTAGTTATTTAAGGGGTGGTAGATGTTAGCATTTGGACACTGGCCATGCAAATATTTTCCTATTGGTTCCCTAGAACTGCACTCACTTGCATATCTGTTGTCCCTGGATTGAAAATGCTCCATGAAGCAGCTGAGTGGTAGGTGTTTTCCATTTGTTAAATGTGGAACAGCAGAAGAGGAGCAAGTCACATTCACCTGTCGCAGGTGTCTCACCAGTGCCTGCAGGAGAGCTGGCAAGCTGAGCCATGCTGCACTGTGCCTTCGTCTACACCCTTGGTGTCCTGGGCTCACCCAGCCATGCTGTGACTGACACACACGAGCCTTGAAAACTCAATAGAATGTGTGAAGTAAGCCATAAACCAACACAACAAACAAAAGCAGAGAAGAGCTTGCTGTCTTCCCTTTGACTGCTCCAGCTCAAATCAGCCAACAGCCACTGTCTTCTGTGATCCTTCCAGAGCAATGGGTTCTTGATATGTCAGCTTTCTCAATGGAGCAAAGTCATCTACTTAGACTTTTTCTAATACAAATCCAAAGTTCAGTAAATGAAGCTGTGTAAAGGAATAATATTCCTGGCAACAAGAATACAAAATGGGTGCATCACAGGGAATAAAAGAGGACAAAGACACTTGAAATATTTTAAACAATATATATTATCAAAAACTGGTGGAGATGAAAAACATTTCAGATGTATAACTACCATGCTTGAAAAATAATTCTCTTCAAATCAACATTACATAGATTATTATCTACAGCGTCTGACTGGAGAGGTCGCATTACACAGCTGGAGGAAAATAAATTCACTGCGACCAACAACCCTGGGTGCTTCCATGCTTGTCAGAGTTTGTATCTCAAATCCTGGTCTACTTCCAGTTACCTTGGAAATGCAGTGTATCAGGTGTGTCAGTAGACATAGCTCTGTGCTCAGAAATATCTCCCTGCTAAACTGGAATGACTTTATACCCAGAAGATTGGGTATAAAGATTGGCTGCACAGCTCAGAAAGTCTGAGAAGGAAAGCATATCTTTTGTGCATTATATCTCAATATACTCTTGATGTAAGTGAATATTTTTTTGGCAAATGTGTCAAACCAAAATCCATTTGTTTAATAAAGGGGTGAGAAACATGCATGTCTTGTAATGCAGTAAAAATGGGTTTTAGGACCCCT
Source organism: Ctenomys sociabilis (assembly GCA_004027165.1). NCBI lineage: Eukaryota > Metazoa > Chordata > Mammalia > Rodentia > Ctenomyidae > Ctenomys > Ctenomys sociabilis. Next base: position 150,567 of record PVKA01001024.1, read on the forward strand.
ACTCCAACAATCTTATTTTGTTCATAACGTAATACTTGAGAATGACAATTTATAAAGAAAATGCATTTATTTTGGTGCACAGTTCAGAAAGTCTGAGAATATGGTTGATACCAATATTTGCATGGATGTTGGCTATCGTCCTGGGCTGCATCAACTCATGTGGAAGATGTTGGGGGAGAAGTGGGCTCACACACAGAACACTGTCTTTAGGGGCCTGTGGGAGGCACAAGACTGGCTCCAGGGCTCCCTCCTGTCCTTGTCAGTCACAAGCTTCTACTGAGCCACCCTAATGCCTTCATGATGGTGGAGCTCCAGCCATCATTCTTTAAGGTTCCTGCATCCTCTATCTACTTCCACATGGAGAAGCAAATCTCAACAGGAATTTCTATGAGAACCAACCATATATAAGCCATAGCAGGTGAGGAAGGTGAATAGATGGTTCATTGCCTTTTGTGCTAGAATGGTCTTCAAGGGACAGATATGAAGGTACTCATCCTTGTTGTTATTACGTAAATGGAATAATTCTTTTTAATATAACTCTTTCATAGTCGGATGAGCTTTATCTACAAGTATTTTAAGCAAATTTGCCAATTGTGACTGTGTCTAATTTATAGTTGAGGGCAACTCAGTCTAAAGGAATTAAGTGATTTGTCCCAGTTCTCCAATGTTTGTATGTGTCAGCAATGAGACAGAGGCAAAGCTTCTGTCCATTTGGTTCACAAAAGAGTAACAAACTAAAGCTCCTAAGAGTGGCTGACCTTCTCTAGGATAGGATCCTGAATTTTCCTCATACCAAGTAGCATTAGATATGTCCATTACTGATCCCCTAAATTTCCAGTTACCTTTTAACAACCTGCAGACTCTTCCACAGAACATTAATTCCAAAATATGTCTGTAGATGTCATTTGAAACAAAACAAAAAAAGTAGACAAGGAAGTTGCTAAATTCATGCAAGTTAAGCATATTTCTTAACTGTAAACTTTACCACATCTATGTTAAATTTAACTATGTGCATTAAGTAATCTTTTGTTATATGACTGTTTTTATGTACTTTTTCTAGACAAGAACTTTGGAATTTTTGTCAATGACAATTTTAATGTTCTACAGAAATAAACTTTCCTAGAGTTAATATGAACCTCTAGGAGGGAGTACTATGACAAACTGATGTCATTACTGTGGATTTTTTCCACTGTGGGTGTCAGCAGTGTTATATTTCATACTCTTAAGATGGACAGAAAGATAAAAAAGTAAGATGAGTTCTTGGGTTGGGACAAACAGAAATAAATGAAAGGTTACACCATATATACTTGTTCTTTAACATGGTTATGAAAAATATCTTTGCCCTATAAAAAGTTGAGCCTCAAGACATCAGTGATATTTCAGTAGTACTTTTATGAAAACATTTCATAATCTGAAAATTATGTACCTTAGTATCTGAAAACTAGAGACACTAATTTGTTAGCTTTTGCAATAAATGGGCTATGATATATTGTCACCTGAGTAAAGACAATTTGAAGTTATTTAGACTCAGTAACTCATACTCTTCATTCAGATTGTGGAAGATTTGGAACAAACCTTGAGTTCTCTTCTTGCTTAAGAATAGAAGACTATTTGGTGTTGTTATTTCACTGTTCCTCTGGTGACTGTTGCATGCTGCCTAATGTTCTAGAGATTTGAATTCACCCCATTTGTACACCAATAGATGTGCTTAAAGGGCTTTTGATATCCCAGGTCTAGAGTGAGAAAACACATTGAGAAAATACAATTGTCTTGTGCAAAGTAGATAACTAAACTTTACATCTGATTCCAAAGTTTAGGTTAGCCACCAAGTAAGTAGTTCAAAGAAAGACTCAAAGTAGAAAATTATTTTAGGAAAGAATAAATTGCCAATTAAAATGGGAATTGCTAATATTATTGACAGGCTATATACTGCTTTTCGATCAGCATAGCTTTAATATAATATATAGCAAAGAAAAATGTGAATAATCTTTGATTCATGTTCCAATTATTATTTTATTGTAGAATGACTGCATAGGCAACAAGTAATTCTTTTCCTTTAATCATCACTTGATTATGGCCTTGTGTCTCTAGCCATAGATCTAGCTTTTCTTCTTGTTAGTGCCTATTCATGATTGGAGACTCCTTAATAAAACCAGTAATGTATGGTTTGCAATACTTACATAAATTAAAATCCTTAAAAATGCAGATTGATTCTCACATAAGTCCCCAGACATTATGCTTGCAAATGTCGAAAGTTCATATCAAAGCTGCCTTATAACTTCACCTTCAGGTGAAAACCACTTCACAAAGAGTAGGAACATATTGTGTTCTCTTCACCATTGTCATTTTCATTGTTGTTATTGATGTTGTGTTGTTCTTGGAATAGAACCCAGGACTCTGTGCATGCTGGATAAACATTCTATCCCTGGGATGCATCTGGCCTTTACTTACTGTATCTTGAAGCTAAAGCCAGAGTAATATTAATCATATTTCTTGTAAAGAATGCAAAGTGATTCTCATCCCCATTTTACTAATGAGGAAATGAAGAACTTGAGAAAAGATACATCATTTGTCCACTATGCTTAGATATAGTATAGAGAAAGCTGAGTTATAAAACTCAGGTCCTATGACCTCTATCTTCCCTTACTTCCTCTCTGTCCCAGTTTTCCTAAACAAGTCAGGTTTAAGTTATCAGGACAGAAAAGTGAAGCAATTTCCTACTTGCTAGGATTGCTTTACTTTGCTTCTTCATTTTTCATGGAATTATAACCTCATCAAAGTATTCCCTTACATGATCAATTACATTTTAATTTGATTTTTTCCTTACTATTCAGCTGATGCTCCTTTCAGAATATTTCAATATCTTTTGTATATAACATTCTTACATTCTTTTTTTCTCTGAGAAACTTTCATATATATATATATATATATATATATATATATATATATATATATATATGTATGTATGTATTTCAAAAAGAAGCAAATAATGAGAATGCAGACCGACTTTCCATGATGTTTCTCTGGGAATGAAGGTGAACTCTGCTGCATTTTCTCTACCCTAGTATACAATGTCCTGACCCTAAAGTCAGGCTCTACTGGGTCATTATTCCATTTATAAAATGTACTGTGCATCCGATTGTAGGATTACTGCTTCTGCTCACGTACCATAATTATGATTAAAGGCCCTCACAGCAAATGGACCAAAACTGCTTTTGCAGTTGAGACTTATTAAAATTTAAAGTACAGCCATAAATACATAAGTGCCTGTTTTATATCAAAGTCCTAAAAATTAAATGTTCACAAATATAGTTCATTTTATATAACCACAGACTCAGAATTATGTAAACCAAACAATCACAGTTCTTATACTATAAAGGAACTCTAGTCATTTCTACAGCAAATATGTTGTATTCATTTTAAATAACTCTATTTTTAAGAAAATGTTTTATTTGAGAACATCAGCAAGGTTTTATTCATAGCACACTGCTGTAATGTTAATGTCTAAAAATGGTAAGAAATGAACTAATACTATGATATTTAATGATCCACTTATTTGCTTCACAGATTAACTTGATTTTTCTTTCTTTGAAGAGTACTTCTGGAAGTATTTATGGAGAATGGCGAGCTTTAAATTCAGCAGTGCTTAAGGGAGTTTTGGCTAACAAGCACAACACTACACGCTGCTGTGAAATATTTGGATCTGTGCCTCCACACATAAGCAAAGAAGTCATTCTGATTGATAGTAAATAGATTATACAACAGAATTAAGAGAAAAAAATCAGTGCTGGGGAAAACAGCAACACAATTAGAAACACATTTTGATTTGTTTTGGAAACATTTTTTTGGTTTGGTGTTAAAGCTACTGGGCTATTAAATTGTGTGGGAAAAATAATAGAGCTCATTACAAGGAGCATTCTGCTCTGAAACAGCCAGAGTGGGGTTCGCACACTAACTTGTTACATGCACTGAAGCAAGGCGAGGAAATAGAAATTATTAATGTGGCAATAACCCATCCCATTGGGGGCCTGGAGCATCCCCACGACCTATGAGAAGAGTATTAGTGCATGCATAAAAAGACTGAGGGGTCTGTTTATCACCCTTGCTCAAATATGAGCAATAAGCTTTGAAAAGATGATTTCTTTTTCACCATTCTTCCTTGATAAGGAGAACGGAAGACTTAAAGGGAACATCCATTAAAGACCCAAATGGTGAAAGGACAGAACAATAATTTTCTTGGACACTACTGAATCAACAAAGTCTATTTGATCCTTTCAGAAGAATGAAGACTAAATGGGACTTCAGAATAGTTTTATTTCTCTGTTTTATTTTAAAATAATTATGGAAAACAATGAAGGAGCTATCTTTGAATTTGGGTCATTTAGACTTCTAATAAACAATATTGCTTCCATCAGCTGTCTTTATTAGGATGATTGAGATGGTTTAAATTGCAGCATTCCTCACAATGATAAACAAGACCTTAAGAAATCACAGTTTAAGACAATTATAGTAGGCTGGCCAAAGAGCTCAGTGGATTAAAGCACTTGCAAGCAGGTGCAGAAGCCTGGGGTTTGATCCCCACGCCTGCCCTGTCAGCCCATCCTGGGGTGTGCTGAGACTGCAATTGAGACTGGTTATGGTGGTGCCCACCTGTAATCCCAGCTCTTGGGAGGCTGTAAACAGGTGGATTACTGTGAGTCCAATCTAATAGTGAGACCATGAACATCCTGTAGACCCTGCCTTAAAAGAAAAAAAAAAGAAGAAGAAGAAAAGAAAAAGAGAAAGAAGATGCAATTATATTACTAAGGAAAGATTGTTTAGTGCCATTGATTGGGGATTTACTACTTCTATAAGGAATGATAAGTATTTCACATACGTGATACCATTTAATATTTTATGTTGTCGTTATTCAAATTAGTTAAAAAATAATAGCATCTGGCTTTTGAAATATCACGCTATTTTCTGCTATTCATGAAGATATGTATTATGAAGTCAATCCCATTTCCTGGCTCACGACATATATTTATGACTGGTGGATGGGATGGATAAGGATAAAATCATGGCAATGTTTAGTACAGGATGTGATTACAGCCTGGCCTGAGTAACAGAATCCTAAGACTTCTCATGAAACTATCAAATTTTGAGGAAAAAAAATCCAGTGATGAACTTCTATAGATCTAGGGGTAGCAAAATTTCTCCTTTCACTTTTTTTCCCTATATACTACTCATTTTAATAATGTTACTTATTTCTTTATATTAGTTTTTTGAGTCAGGGTCTCACTACATAGCTTACACTGACATCAAGCTCACATGTAGCCCAGAATAGCCTTGAACTCCCAGCAATCCTTTGACCTCAGCCTGGTGTGTCTTGGGATTATAGGTGGGTGCCAACACACATAGCCACTTTAATAACCATCTTCTTCCAAATCACTTGGTTTTCAAAAAAAATCAACAGAAGCTTTAATATTCTTCTTTTCCAAAGTTGCTGAACCCTAGAATATATGAAACTGTCACAGTAGTATTGAAGCTTCCAGGCAATGTTAAAAGGGCAGAATGAAAGATTAGGGTTTAAGTGGCTGTCACTAACATTTAATTTACAGAGGTAGATAAGCCAGTCAGCATGATATTAAAGAGTCACCACTAAGAACTGAGGATGAACACATATGCACAAGACATTAAGTGGTTGCCCACCTCTCTTGGGTAGACATAACTTCTAACTAAACTAATATTCACTGTGTGCCCCTTTCCAAATTTAAAAACATTCAAGGGCTAGCCAAATAGCTCCAAGAATTAAAGCTCCTGCAAGCAGGCACAAGGGCCTGGGATTCAATCCCTGGGCCTGCCATGCTGGCCCTGCCCCTGGGAAGCACTGAGATGGCAATTGAGACTGGGCATGATTTCACACTCCAGTAATCCCTGCTTTTGGGAGGGTGTAAACAGGCCAATAACTATGAGTCAGATCTAGTAGTGAAACCCTGAATACCCTATAGACCCTTCATTAAAATACAAAAATAAAACAAAATAGAAATAAAACACTCACCTTTAAATATCTCTGATAAAATGATATGTAGTATTAAGGAACTTTGTGATGACTTTTAATATCAGAACCATTTCAGAATCAAACTTTTGAAACTACTTATTGCATATTAAGTAGATATGAGAGTTTCTCTGAAGGTACACAAAATTTTTGTCTTAAAAATACTGTAGTGAACTGTATGTTTGCTCTACTTAAGGCCATAACAACAATAAAAAGAAACCTCTCTGGTAAGTATTTTAAGTTTTATAACTGGAGAGTGTGTGGACATACAACAATTTAAGATTATATCAAAGAACTTCAGATCTTAATGCAATATAAAAATGTTGTGGTCTGAAATTTATTTCAAGATCAAGATATTGAAGTGAACAAAAATACTTTCACATTTATATTCCACCTCTTAACACTCATGCAAACACACAGAACCCAAAATATCTTCTGCAATTATCCTAATTACTGTTACCTTCAATTTTTCTTACAAGGGTAATGCATTTGAAATTGTAATTTCTCATTAATGTCAGCTAGATTTCACTGGATTTTAAAAATATTAGTCCTTTGTTGGTTGGTATCATGTTTTAAATCTTTGATTCAATGAATATTATTATTATAACTAGTTTTTACCTCAAAATATAGTTTATAATTTTACAGTGCTAAAAACTGAGAATTTTTAAAAAGATGGAGTTATTTTATTACAATCATATTTATATGTATTTGTAGAAAAAAGTATATACAACAAATGCAAAATGGCTTCTCTCATTTTAATTTCAAACATGCCTTGTGTATGCTTGAAATTAAATAATTAAATGTGGACCAGAAAGAGAATGTGTAAAATAAAATCTTCATAACAAATTTACAAATACTTTGCTATGTGAATTTGGCATCTTGATTAACTTTTCTGTGTACTCTGATCCCAAATTTAGAACGTAATTTACTTGCTTTACCAATATCCCAATACTTCATATGAAAACAAAATGAGATAAATATAAAAGGCAATGCAAAGTATAAAGACTAAATTATTGAGTGGGTGGCTTTGTTCATAACTAATCAAAACTGTAATTAGTGAGTAATTGCTATCTGTAGACAGTGAAGTCAAAAACATACACAAAGTTGACACTGCAAGGGCTATGCACAACATTGTAAGTGTTATAATAAAAGTTTATATAATGAAAGTTCCAGTGCTATGAAAGTGCAGAGGCAGGGAAAGATCTTTTGGGCCAGGAAAGAGGGATAAGCAGAGAAGTTAGACATGATGCTATCTGAATGCAATCTGTGAAACTGCTAGGACTTGAACTTCACATGAGAAACTATGGGCAAGGTCAGGGATTTAAAGGAAGGAATTGTTGACTGACCATACCACATGTAGTGTTTTTTGTCTGTAGTTAACTGAGAGTATCAACAGAAGTGTTGGAAAGAAGAGGAGAATATAGAATAACCACGTAATTTTAGTTAGTAAATACTATATAAGATATTGTATTTTTATCTGTTACTAAGATAATGACATGAATATTACTTCCTATATCTATCCATAGATTAGAAACTTAACATTATATGAAAATTACCCGACTTCAAAGCCACGGACCTCCCTCACATCATGATCCAGTGTGTGTGTGTGTGTGTGTGTGTGTGTGTGTGTGTGTGTGTGTGTTTCTTTTATGGTACTGGGGATTAAATTTGGGGTCTTGTGCTTGCCAGGCAAGCATTTATGCCACTAAGCCATCTCTCCAGCCCACACACTAGACTTTTGATGCTCTTTCATAAGCTAACTCAGCATTAAGCCCTATCTTTACAGTGAAAAAAAATTCCCCATTGGTGTTTTCTAACGATCATTGCATGATCAGTGTCGATAAGGTTCTTGTTTGCAGATGGGAGGTAGCAAGGTGAGCAGCACAGTCCATCTTCAGGGAATGTAATTAGGGGTCAGAGTTCAGAAACGAGCACATTTATGCACTTATGAAGGCTCTGTCACTTAATCCTCAGGTGACTGAATGTTGGTCACACCTTGGATGAGGACAAATGACTTCCACATGCATGAAAGGTCGTAAGCATTATCCTTCTCAAGCTTCACTATGCTCTCACCTCCTCATGCCTCCATGTTTGAGGCCCTCAAGTGTACTCACCACAAGCTAAAACCTTCATTCAGAAAAAGGCTGAGGAGAGTCGCAATTCCCCTCATCAGTTGTGTTGCTGTGACAAGGTAACAAAATGGAGATAAGAATCCTGTCTTAGTTCACTTGGGCTTGACTGCCTCCTTATCTTCATTCTAGTTGTTCCTTCCCTTTGAACAGATTCTCCTCCTTTCACAGTATTTATTGCATCTTACAGATTGTATATATTCTTTCAGGTTCTTACACTAAGGAGACAATATGATGTTTACACATATGGGTCTGATTTACCTCACTTGTGAATATGGTCTCTTTTTGTACCCAAATATATATATATATATATATATATATATATATATATATATATATATATATATATGCCTCAAGTTTATCATTCTTTATAGTTGAGTAATATCATATTGTATAAAAATACCACATAATTTTATCCATTCTTCAGTTGATAGACATTTGGGTTGTTTCCAAGATTTAGCTCTGACAAGTCACGCTGCTATAAACAGGTGCACATATATGGCTGTGTGTGTTTTCAGTTATTCTGGAAAAATACCCAGAAGGAAAATACATGGGTTGAATGAGACCTCCACCATTTTTAAGGAGACTCCACACTGATTTCCAAAGAGGTTACAGTAGTCTTCACTCCCACCAACCGTGCAGAAGGTTCCTTTTTTCCCACAGCCCCTTCAGCATTTGTTATTGATTAACTTCTTGATGATACTCATTCTTTTTGGGATACAAAAAGAATGTGAGTTTTTTTAATTATACATGATAACAATAGAAATAAAAATATTTTCTATTTATTATAGCTCTAGATTCTGTAAAGTTAAAGACCTAGATACCAGATTATTCACTTCCTACATAAACTGCTATGGAATCTGTGAAGAGTAGAGAGAAAAAGGATCTCTGGTGTCTCTTCCTTTCCTTACAAGATTCTGATATGACTATGGATCTTTGCTTTTCAAATTCATCTAAACTTACTTACTCCTCATGAGACCCATCTTCAAATATCATCAGATTGAGGGTTGGCATTTCCACATGAAAATGAGAGAGGCAAAGTTCAGTATATAGTAAATATTGTATGACAGTTTAAAGCTTTGCTAAATATGAGTATGTGTACTTCTTAACCAAGAATTAGCATGTAAGTACACTAAAATGGCAACTACTCACATTGCGTGAACACAATTTATACAAATTTAGTACCATGTCCTGTGGCATTTGCAAAGAATTTGTGATAACATCTATTATATTTTCATAGTTATTCTTTGTTTATTTGATTTTGTTTTGGGTTTTTGTTTTTGAGACAGGGTGTCACTATGCAATTCAGGCTGGCTATGAATTCACTATGTTGTCCAGGCTGGCCTCTAATTTCTGCTGCTCTTCCTGCCTCAGCCCCCTAAGTGCTGAGATAATAGGTGTGCACCACCACAGGTTGCTACATTTCATACCTGTTGAACAGTTGTGCAAAGAGTAGTCTATGTTTCATGCACTGTACTGGATGCTGGAGAAGAGAAAGGTTTTTGAAAGGATGAGTAAAATATATATTTATCTTTTAAGACCTCACAGGAAACTGGGAGTTAAACATTTTTGAAATATGAAGCAGAATGAGAACATGGGGAAAACAGGCGCCTGTGTGGTAACCCAAGAGCAGTGGGGCAGGATTTTAGCCTCCACACTGTGTACCTTGAAGCTTCCGCCAGGCAAGTGGTAAGGGGAATTATGATTCCAATACTGACTGAGCAAATGAAGAAGACCTAGAAAAGGAACTGGCATCTGAGCGGTAATGTCAGTGGAAGTTTCTCTTCCTGGCAATCACAAAAGAGAAGGGACATTCTGGTCTTGTAGAATAGCATTTGATGCACAAGGGCATATGACTCAGTAAAGACTTTTAGGAAAAATAAAAGAACTTAGGAATTATTCAAAAAGAGTTGCAACCAGGAAGGAGAAGGAAATGTGATATCTGACCTGTGAGAGGGCTCTCTTTCCACAACTAAAAGGCACAAGATCTAAAACATGTTGTTAGTTACTTTTGGGAGTGGCATGAAGAACAAGTTGGACTGAGGAAAGTCTGACAGCCAAGTGACAGCACCAGAGTCTCAAGGGCCGTACTGTCACAGTCTCAAGGTAAAAGAAAAATGACAAAAAGAGTAGGACTAGAAATCCCATTCAAGCCTGCTATCCCCCTACTGGGAATTTTCCCAAAAGAACTGAAAACCTTGTATCATAGTGATATATGTGTACCTATGTTTATAGCAGCACAATGTGTGATAACAAAATCTTGGAAACAACCAAGATGTCTAACACATGAGGAATGGTTGAAAAAAGATGTGGTATTTCTATATGATGGAGTATTACTCAGCTATTAAGAATGATAAGCTTGAAGCATTTATACTGAAGTGGATGCCACTTGAACATATACTCCTAAGTGAAATAAACCTGACACACATGTGTAAATAACGTATAGTCTCCCGAGTATAAGAAGCAAAAAAGCAGAAATACAAATGGAAACGGATAACAACAACTAAAATCAATTGAGTGAGATAAGGCAAAGTGAATGGCATATGCGGCAGGATACTAATCAGCTTTTCTTCTGGATGGTTAACAACCTAAGTTCACAGATCAAAGTTGGAGAAATAGAAGCCACAAGGCCAGCCAACATATTGGCCCTAGCCTTTCAAGGTCAGTGAAGACTCAGGATATAGGAGAACCTGTACTGCAACATCATGAAACTCAGTTGAGTTCCAAATATTCTGAACAAGGAGATTATGAAGCCACAGAGAAAAGAGATTGAAGATCTACAGAATAAGGTACAGGACTACAAGATAAACCCTGAGGGGACTTCACTGACCTCATAAGAAACATAAAGTACATGTGTTGGTATATAAGTCTTGCTCTATCTAGGTTTTAACCATCTAGCAGAAAAGTATAAAAATGAAGCACACATCTCTGGGCCATAATAATAAGTTGAGCTGTAAATGGCTATGGTCGACAACTTCTTCAGATAACTCACTATTGTTGTGTAATGCTGGGCTGTGTTGGATTGTGTTGTCGAGTTCAAGCACCTAAGTTAGTTGAATGACAATGGAGTGCCCATCTTTGACAGGTGTAGATAAAGGAAGGGGTATAGAATGGAAGAATCATGATGTGTGTGTATGGACAGTACAGTTGGGATAGATAATGCTGTGCTTCTACATAATTCTATGAGAGGCAAGATTTGCACTAATGGTGGTTGGACAGGATATTACGTCGGCTTCTAGTACTATGGACAATCACTAGGAAAATAACAAGGAAGAAAGTATTAATTAGTGAATCTTTGATGTAATTCAGGTATAAAAAATAAGATACGCAACAGCTACACT